>AWOL01S0011248.1:125128-145995 GCA_000715115.1 Nicotiana otophora | reverse complement strand
AGGATATGGCAGAGACAAAATTTCTAAAAATGTGGGTACTGTATTATACAAGAAAATCATATTTTTGATATGTTATAATTCAGGTCCTTTAAAATTTAGAAGAAACGAATTTAGATATACAAAATTTCCACTGCCTTTATTCACTTGACTGAAAAGGGGAAAATGCACTAGACTTCACAAGAATCAGAAAATGAAAAAGAAGAAAACCTTATACAGAAAATGATTCAGAAAGATCAGAGATTGATGCATTTAAGAGGGTTAGCAAAAATAAATAGGTGATGCGGGAAATTCTAGATCTAATTTGATAGCTAAAGAAGGAAAGGAATTTGCAATACAAGGGAAGATCATTATGAGGTGCCATACCACATCAAATCCCGAGTAAAGAGTGCTCGTGGAATCATGAGTCCATTCCCAATCATCGCAAGCAACATTGAAAGAGCTGATAAACCTTTGATATTATCTGGATTTAGAAGGTTTGTCCACTGGACAGAAGGTCAGAAGGTATCAGTCAAGATGAGGAACCTCAAACTTGTGAAAAACTACGATTTGACAATTTTACCCTAAAATATAAAACGTTGTAGAAACTACCATTTGTGAAACTGGCATCCACATGAAAAGAAGAGTGGCAGTCCATCCAGACAATGATCCTACAAATTTGATGCCCTTCTCTGGAAGTTTCCCAGTCCGTGACTGTAAAGAACAGCAGCTTGAAATTCAGAATAGTTTTAGATCCATGTTCTCATTCTTTCAGGTTAAACATAATAGCTCTTCCCATACAAAATTTGATTCTTTCTAGCTTGCTGTAGAGCCCAAGGAAAATGAGTATAAAGTAATTGTTAATCAAAATCGACTTGGCGTCTGTAATCTAACAATATCAAAGTAAAGAAGACTCAATGTTAACTATGCTTTTGTGATATTATTTGGTAATCTCAAAGTTAAGTAGCAACTTTTTCAAACGTGTATGCATACGCAGTGTTATCAAGAGCGAAAAGCGCAAAAAAACTTTAAGGTCTGTTGGGGTTTTAAGCGCAAAGTGCAAATAAAGTGTGGGTTTTAAGGAAGAAAGGCGCAAAATAGGGAAAAACTACAAATATATATGTGTAGTCTAAGACTAATATCTATAAGTATGAATACCAAATATATGAACAAAGAAATTGAAGAAAATTTATGATAAAGTGAAATATCAATTGTTTAGTGTCACCTCTTCAGGATTACGCTCATTGGAAAGGAAAAGTATACCTTAGACCCTTGATGACAACACTGAAGCGCCCACTAAGAGAGGCGAAGTGCTCAACATGTTTTGAGTCTCGCTTCAGGGCTTAAGCGCGCCTTTGATAATAAGCATACGCAAATAAAAGAAGCAGAGCACTTTCAGATCATGTTCCAGTTATGCAGTTATGGTCAGTTGGTCACCATAGAGCAAAATAACAAAAAAAACATAGTAAGACAGAAGCTTCTCATGCTTCCTGGCGCATCAGTCAGATGTGACAATATCCCTGCACAATTTCGAGCTTCACGTCTAGTCTATTATTTTACCTTTGAAAAGAATACCCTGTTTGACAAGGACACAATGCAAACACACTCATCAAATCCAGGATACAAGTGCTCAATCGCCTAGTTGGAGAGCTGCCACTTAGGACTTGCCCATTCCATTTTATATCAGAAAAGTGAAACTTTTCATTAGCGTTAAGGAGGAACAGGAATAAAAAAACAATTAATAAGCTAATAGCTAGTGAGCCCACCCAATGCTAGAGAAGCTTTTATCTCTCTCCCTCGATCATGAATGAAGACAAAAGCCCTCCTTTGCTTCCGACAAAGTAGTTCAGAAACGACACCATTTTGAACATACAGCTGAGCATTATCTCAATGAAGATGTTGAACTGTGTTCTTCTAGCACTCGCTAGAAAATACAGTCCTCTTGTTAGAATGAATTTCAACATTGCCTTTCTATTATTCAAGTCAAGCAAAAATTCATATTTTGTTTTTGTGGCTTAGCGTTATTTTTCTTTCAGCTTCTTCACTTCAAGGCAGAATAACAGGTATGAACATTTAAATGTTCTCCTCGTAAAAGCAACCACATGAACAAGCTGCAAATGTCATAGCTTACCATAATGACTGCTAGGATAGCCACAACAAAAGCTACAGCACCAGGCAAGATGGTATTTGGAACATATGGGATGAAAGTTGACCACATGACCTACAATGCACGGTGCAGAACGCCAGAACAAATATAAGAATCTAAACTCCAAATTCTTCATTTTGATGAGTAGAAAATGAAAGAAAAGAGAGGGTGATTACTTGGGGAAGTGCAGATAGCCCAGCAACAGTAATGAAATCCTCCCAGTAACGCCAGATTACGGGATTGAGCAAGTAGAAGTAGTTCATGAAGTTCACAACAAGACCACATGCAATAACAACAGAAGTGACTGCATAATGAGGTAATGGCATAGATCCAGCCATGGCTAGTTGTGATATCACAATATAAATGGTCACGACCCCCAACGTTTGCACAACGACCACCTCTGTCTCCCTCTTCTTTATGAAGTATGATAGCAAAGACAAATTACCAAGCAATCCAGTGAACATCCCCTGTATTTTGTTCAGCTCAGTATTTATCTCTCAACATTAATAAGACCACAGTTATAAGCTGCTATAATAGGAGTAGAATGTCATACCAGCCATGGAACAGCAAATAATGCAGCATTATTTCCTGCTAGAAGGTTACGAGCATTGAGTATTATCTGAGGCAGTTGTAATATGAGAAATGGAATATTTGCAGCTCCTGCAAATTTTGCAGTCAATGAATCCCACTGCTTAAAGCTCTCGCTGGTCTTCAAATCTTCTGATCTCTACATATAAAATCTCAGTTATGCCAGATTTCATTACCTCCAACTGAATCCATAGCTTACTTTAAAAAACGACCCCACATCGCAATAAACATTATTGGAAGCATACAAAAGGGGAAAAGAACCTGATCAATAGGACTTGGAACATCTGAGTCAAGCGCAGAAACCGGTCTCAACCGGTATTGACAAACTAATGGGCTTAAGAGCACTGACTTGTTCAAATTATTGTTCTGTTTAGCTCTTTTCTTGTATGGAAGGAGATTTGGGATTGATTTCGGCTGCTGGAGATTGACATTGAAGATATAACCGTTGGAAGGTTGGCGGGAACGTAGGACTGCCTTACCCACTGGCAACAAAGATCCAGCCATTCAAGATATCAAAAAATGAAGCAACTATAAGTTTGTACTCATCACCAGTTGTGTGGAGATATTTTTATCAGAAAATGGTCAATCTTAATTGCTACAAAGGTAACTCCCCAAGAGGCAGCTGATCAAACTTCTAATGGTTCTGCATTAAAATGAGAAGACAATTTCTGGTAAGCTCCAGCACAAACCCCAGCCTTTACCAAATTTGCATCAAAAGCAGGATGCATGAATTACCCGAAAAAAGACAGTAAACTAACTAGCACGACATACTTCAATCTTTTCAGCTATGATAAGCAAGAGGGAAATCAGAGGCACCACAACATAACAAACTTCTTTATTTCCACCAATCCAACTCACTGTGAGTTGGATCAATGTCCTGAACCTTGGCTATAAATTGACTTAAAAATCCACGACTCGAGCAAGTTAAACGTTCTTATAGTATATCACAGCATACCTAGTCTGTAGCACAAAAAGAACGAGATGCGACTGGGGGAAGGGAAAGGGGAAGGGGAAGGGATGTGGTGTCATCTCAGAACTTGGAAGAAAAATTGTAACCATTATAAGCTAACTCTAACTCAATAGTGGAGACAAAGCTAACTCTAACTCAATAATGGAGACAAACTCATCTTCCATAACCTCATACACAACTCACATATAAGAAAATAATGCTTATGGAAATCAAACCTGAGAACAAGCACTAGAAAGTACTCCCTCCATTCTACTTTATATGACATTGTTACTATATGGGGAATAAAACAATTTTTTCTTCAAAAAATAACATTTTCATATATTTTTCGAATATTCTTAATTATAAAAAGGTGTAGCTTATAGTACTTTTTTCTAGATCTTAATTATGTAAATTTTATTTTAAAAGATTAAAAAAGTTAACATCCAAATTGAGACAGAAAATCAGATGGATTAACCCTCATTCTTTGAACCCCCTCCATTCTTTTCGAACAGAGGGAGTACCTAAATACCACAACAACAATATCACACCTCAATCTCAAGTAAGCTGGGATCGGCTATATGAATTTTCATTGATCATGTTGCTCCATTTAAGCTCGGAATAAGTAATACCAAGCATTAAAAAAAACAAATGAAATATCTTTATGTTGTAAGCATCAAACGGAAGAATACAAAGCTATGAATTACCATCCACCATAAGTGACACAGCTCCATTGTCAAGGGCCAAACTTAACACCTAAACCATCCCTAATAATAGGCATCTCCTAGAATTCTACTGCAACACACTGTAGAGCAAATTTCTTGAAGGTTGAAAATCTTTGAATTTTACTTTGGTCTCAACCCATCCAAGCCAGAAGCCTAATTAGGCATTTTTGCGGCATGTTTCTGTGAACTCAATTTCTAACTACCAGAGCTCTACTCAAAAGCTCCTTTATGTTTAGTACTTTAAAATGTCGGATCATAGTATAGCTAACCTTCACATTTCTTTATTTATTATTCATTTGCAGGAAGGAAAAAAAACCATAGAAACAACACACCAACTAACATTGCATACCGAAAATATAAGATCATTTCATACTTACTCGAGTGCCAATTTTCTCGAAAATACCCGTTAATAGTTTAACATCAGCCACGTACACAAGGTTTTAACAATTTGAGAAAGAGCGCTTTTTTATTTTGGGTAATTGATGGCAGAAACGAGAGAGGGATGTGGGGAGATGATGGAGAAGATGAAAGACGATAGAGGCTGGTAGTGTCGGGGGGGAGAAAAATATTATTTTTGGTGAAGCTTTTTGGGTTAAAGTCACGTGTGTTAAAAAATTTAAAGGGTTAGTGAAGAATTAATATTAATATAGGAACATATTTTGCAGATTTAGATTTTTAATAGGCGTCAAACTACAAGGTAATAAGTGTATTATTCAACAATATCATTTGCTTATCCCTATTTAGCAAACCATTATGCACCAAACTTGTAAACGAAATGTAAGTTTCAAAGTTCAATAGAAATTCACAAGAATAGCAAAACAAATTAAAGAAATACAATCACATACCTCTAAGATGAAAAAAAAGAAGTTGGGACTTCATCAGTTTTGTTTTAAAGATGATTTCCTAGTTCATACTTCATATAAATGAAGAAAAAGAGAAGCCAAAAAAGCTCAAATTTCTAAACTTGATCCAAAATAGACGGGCATCTCAAAACATATGAAGGATGGGCGGTGAGCACAGTGTATAGGAAAGAATTAAATGGGTACACCGGGATTCACAAATTTTTAGTGGCAGCAAACGTAGTTGACTGATTGATACACTACTGTATAAAATTAAGTACTAAAATCAGTGGCATTCTCTATTTTCTTGTATATAATAAATATGAATCCAGACAAGACCGACGCGGATCAACATGTGAAATTACCAAAAGCAAAGTGTTCATTTTCTCTTGGGTGCAATGTCACCATAAAAACTTACCTAACAATATTTACATTTTACACTATATCGCTTAATTCTGATTAATAATATTTTCACGCTAATTTTTTACTATTAAAGTTAAATTATATAGATTTTTACTATTAAATTATATTTTCACGTACAAGTACGTACTTGCTGAAATGCAATCATAAGGAACACAAAAGAAAAGAGAAAAACCAACTGTGTTTATAATGTACTTTACATTTACAGTTTTACACTATAAGGGTAGCGTGCCTACGTCTACATGTGATGAGAACTAGAATGCTTTGAGTTCGCCATTATATATTACGCCTCTTTTACTTGAAAGATCAAGAGAGAGAGTTAAGACATTTGAATTGCTTGAAAATTACCTGGCACAAAGCTGAAGCTTGTACAAGATTCTGATATTTTGTTGTACGAAAGAAATATATGGATGCTATTAATTTGGAGTTTCTGAATAAAAAGAGAAGAAACCACCAAGGCACCAACTGAGTAGTGAGAAATATATTTAGAAGAGAGACTCAAAGAAAGCTTATTTATGAGTAATCAATTGGAAGAAAGAAAGATTTGATGCTGAGGAAAGTGAGGACGCTATTGCTCTCTAAGTCCAGACAAATTAAAGTGCATACATACAAAATGTGTTGCGAATTACCCAAAATACTCTTGATTAGTTCCTTTCTTTATTCCAATATTTAAGGTCAAAGTTGTCAATTTATAAACTTGGTTTTATATCATGTCATGTGTATAGACAAACCTGGAATTATGTAAGTATCTTTAAGCCAAGAGGAAAGAGGCAAGTTTGGTTTAGATTTTCTTTTGGCCCAACAAGATGTTAAAAGACTTGGCTTAGGAAGCAGTGGAGTTCATTTCCTCCGATTTCCTTTTAAATTTAACAGCTTCGTGCAAATAATAATAAGAAGATGGCACTGTTATTATTCCATTAGCTAACTTTTTTGTGGCAGATTAGGAGCTGGCTAGGTGTGGATAAAAGTTAGCGATGTTTACTAAAAACTGTAGTTGGGGCTAACCTTAATTAAGAGACAAGTTGGCCTAAACACCCTGAGTTGATCTAAAGAGGGTAAATTAAAACTTTCGGGACCATATTCGGATAATTGGGAATGTTTTTTATCTTGAATTGTCCACTCGAAACGTCTCATAATAATTTTCTTTTTATATTAAAATTTAGAGACTGATTATATATTTTGTTAATTGCATGTGCGTGGACAATATTCTCATGTTAGAGTTTAAGTTTTGCGCACTAATAGTGTATAAATTTTTTCTATCATCAGGTAAAATCAATCTACATAATAAATAATTTCTTATATCTGCCTAATACGATAACTTGAAAAATAGAGTTAGATCTATCTAACCAATTAAATTGACCAGGTATAAAACTTATTTAGAGGGTATTTGACTAAGCTTTAAGCGGTCAAATTAGTTTATGAGCATTTTTTGGCTTATTTATGTGTTTGGTAAACACACAAAGCAAAGTAGTTATAGCAGTTTGAAATATCTAATCTAATTAGCGTAATAATATGTTCCGAGTAGCAAAGAAATTAGTAGAAAATAAGACAATATAATTATATTGGCGTGACAAAGAAATTAAGTTGTTCCTGTACTGAGTAGTTGTGATAGAATGATCAAACCATTAGCCTCCCTCTGATAAGGCAATTGAAAGATTAAAAGAAAAGAAGAGTAGTTATTTTGTAGAGTAGTTACTCTCATACTTTCAATTTATTTTAAAATGAAATTCGTGACTTGATGCTCATGTTTGGTTGTGACCATGACGAGAAGAAGAAGTTGAAGATAGTGTACATGTCCAGCTTCAAGAGCAGAAGCTGTAATTTCTGAAGTTTAATTAGCATGAAACTTAATTATGTGCTTCTTCTAACTCTTTCTTTGTCCTTATAATATCATCTTTTTCATGGAAATCTTCTTCTACAGAGAGTACCACAGTCTCAGGTTTCCCATGAGGGCCTTGAACAATTGCTTCCTTAATTCTCAAATGCTCATCAATATGCTTCACTTCTTTTTCTTCAACTACTGTTGTCTTCTTCTTTTTCTTCAAGTAGCAGCAGAAAGAAAGTATTGCTAGGCCAAGTAATATGCAACCGAACGTCGAGAAAACGAATATTATTATGATATAACTGTGAGGGGGTGATGGTGGTGGTGGTGGAACAAATGGTGGAGGCGGAGGAGGGTGGGGTTTTGGTGGTGGAGAGATGGGATGAGGAGGAGGGAAATGTGAAAATGGGAAGTTATTCACATTGTTAGCCATAGTTATAATCTTGGGAAGTTAATATGAAGCCTTTTGATGTTGTGATGAAGAGAAGTACTATAACTCTGCTTATTTATAAGGATGGAATTTTAAGATTTGTTTTCTTTCTCTATCTGTCTCTGTCTTGGTTCTTTTTGTTCTCTTTTTAATTTAGGGAATGCTTCCAAGTAAGAAGAGACTTGGCTCTCATGTGAAGATTTAGGAAGACTTAATATATATGTTTTGATTGAAGTAGAAAACACTTTTTCTTTAGCTGTTAAGTGATCTAGTGTCCTACACCACAAGACAGGGGGACATTGACAAGAAAGGTTTAGAGAGCTTCTATTCTATAGAGTAGAGTTGCACCATATTCTTTTAGCCCCAAAGCAAAAATACAGAGAAAAACAATTTTACATATTCTATTCTATAGGGTAGAGTTGTGCCAGATTCTTGTAGCCCCGTAAAAAAATGACAGAAAGACATCAATACATACTTCCTTATTCTGTTCTGCCAGCAATTTACCAGCTACTCTAGTGCAAAATAAATTTCCAATAACAATTGCTCTTTTCTTCTCCAACTTCTCTTGAAGAATGGAAGTGCCAAACAAATTATTTACACTTTGTAAGAATTTTTCTAATATAATAGCTAGTTGGATATTCAATTGTAGATCAATTTCTTTCAGCATTAGTTTGTTTACATAGGATATATAAAATATGGAGTTGATTTATGTATGGTCATTAAATTTTATCTGCTTTATAACAGTGAAGCTACAAAATATTTTCTTGTCATATCAAAATAACTAAACTTTTAAGTAACAGTAGGGGTGCACATGAAACGGTTAATTTGGTTTTTATTCAAACCAATTATATCGGTTTGGATTTGTTCGTTTTTTGGGGGGGAATTTCAGATTTTTTTGTTACATGAATATTATTTAATCTTACTTTGTTAAAGTTATAGATAAAATTTTGATTAATGAATATTTGTTTAGTAAAAATTTAAAAAACTGACAAACATATGATCATACAAATATTCTTGTAGGAGAATTCTTCTATTAACACACGACAATTATTTTCTTAGTTATCTAACAATAATTTTTCTTTAACGTACGCTTTCAAGGTTAACCGAATTTAATAATTACACCAATCAATATGAATCTTAAATAATGATATGTTCTATTTAATTTTAAAATAAATATCATTTCAAATTCGAAAAAGATATAAGAATTTAACAAATCTTGACATATGAATATGAAAGAACAAAAAGATTGACGCATTTCAATAATGCTTGATAAGAGAGTGATGATACAACTCATTATTTAAAGTACAAAAAAATGAATGCACTTCATAGTTTTATTAAATATTACATCCCATGGGAGGATCCCAAATATTTCTAAATAATTTTTAAAGAGAATTCTATATAAAGTTATAAAGCAAATATAAAAATTATATATTCATATGTCGGTTTGATTCAGATTTGTTTTTACTCAATACCAAACCAAATCAAACTTAATTTAACTTATCGATTTGGTGTGGTTTTCTGGTTCGATTTGAACACCCCTAAATAATATAATACTAATAAATTTTACAAAACTATTTTTGGTCACACTAAATTAACCGAACTATGTGTTAAAGCTTTTGGGCGTGCATGGATTTTAATATCCCTTCCATCATACATATCATTTTGTTCCTTAATGTATGAACAAATGATTACATACATTCGTTTTGTTCATCCCTAATTTCCCAAGACGGAGAACTCAGTTCCAGCTTTTAACGATGTAAGTCTAATACAAAATTATCGATTAACTAATTGCAATGAGTGATATTCCTTTTTCTCATCTTTGCCTTTCTTGGGTGAGTGATTTAAGTTTTTTCTCGAATCATCATCATTCTTTCATATTGAAATCATTAACAAAGTTAAAGAAATTGCTTTTAGACGATTGACAGATCGAATTGCACACACAGACCAGTACGGCACCTTGGCATGTTTTCCTCTAAATCAAATTTCGTATTCCTAATAAATGGCTTGAGTACAAGCTCTATCGAAGCACCACACGATAAACAACAACTACTACTACGCCTTAATACCGGCTATAAGAATCATCACTGTTTATGTAGACCACTATACACAAAAAAAAAAAAAAATTAAAAAAATTTCAATCTCTCCGCCACGGCGGTCCCTCTTTCGCTCACAATGACCAAGACGTTCGTGTGGTAAAGGTAATCAAGTTGAATAAAATCTGCAGAAAATGTAAACAAATGTTGAAATCAAACTATCGAACAGAGGACAACGGGTTCAAGCCCGAATACTTAACTAACAGATATTCCGAGAAATATTGAATCAGTAGGAAAAGAGAAAAGAACAGGAAACGTACTTGCATATAATCGTGAAGCTAATGAATCTGATATTGCTGTTCCGAAAATAGAAAGGCAAAAAGAAGTTCGTTCCACATATCAGGCACACCAGGTAAGCAGTAATGGCTACAATCTGGAACTGATGGATTGTCACTCCAATTACCAACATGTGCATCGCTTCGGTATGCCCCCATCGGAGTGACATGCAGCAGTGTCACAGGGATTGCTGCATTTTTCACAGTATCAATTATCATGTCCGAAAATGCACTCTTATCCTTGCCGTTGGTGTCCGACCAGGGCTGTCGTGTCACGTTACATTTTTCACGGGGTCCAGCACTGATTCAAGCATAAGAAGGCTCTCATCAAATTTAGAAAAGAGATACAAGTGGAGAATAAACAGCTCTTACTCAAATTATATCCAACTATCGGACAAATTGACCTCTAACTATAGCCTAGACAATAATTTTAAAGGAAGTAAAAAAGCCAAGACAAAGGATACCAACACATTATATTAGTAAATTGAGCATACCTCCAATGAGTAGCTTCGAAAGTCCGAAAGAATACATGTGTTCTATCAGAGTTGATCTTATTTTCGATCCAAGATTGCCAAGTAGTTAAGGCTTTATTGAAGGCACCATTTATTGTCATTCCGAGTTTCATCTTTCCGTCAATCTGGAAGTACCAGCCCCTGTCTGAAGAAGCATGTCAGAAGAGTTCTGTGGACAAATTGGTAAAGTAACTTCGCCATAAAAAGTGCAGAATAGTGGATCTTCAGAAAGCATTTACTAGCACGTAAAACACATAAAGCCCCACGGGTTTAACTGTAATAGAATTCATCTTAAGTACTTGATAAGTAAGAGGAGAAGTAGTTCAATTTCTTGCATAATTACACTGTCTGATGGAAACTCTCTCTCACACACACACACAATCACGCATGTGAGCAGAGTAAATCAAAATTGTGAAAATCTATCTAGTATGATCCCTTTACTAGGCATTTGAAATCTGAAGGCCTACTTTTATCCATAACAAATCGATTCTTTAACAACCGAAGCCACAGATATGGAAATGTATTCATTACGGTGAGGGATCTTTTTATCAAGTTTTGCCGCATAATGATGTTGAACAAGCATTAAGACATCCCTTATTTGCAACTCATGTATTATGTAGTAGATCTAAGTTAACTTTCCTAGTTATATTTACGGATTTTTAGCATGACAGTGAACATAAAATTTTCAAAATCTAGATAATAGCAGTCTTAGGCACATGTTGAACTAAGAACTATTATCAAATAATTGAGCTTTAGTTGCAAAAGCTCAAATGAAATGAGAATAGCCCCACTAGTCCCGTTACATAATATAGGCCATGAGGCAACTTCAGATGCGTAAGTCGGGGATATTTTCATTTACCTTGAAAGTGTTAATTTTGTGACAAGGAGACTGATTCTCATTATCAGGAAATGACTAACTCTATCAAACAAAACTGATTTAAAAGGTAGGCATGATAAATGACGAATAGTTGTTCGCTACTTGAGAGACTGGGTTAAGAAGCTTTTATACCGTAAGCGGTTGTTATAATCAGAATGACCATCATCATGCATCTAAAGGAGATACAAGGAGAACCAGGAAGCGAACAAACATTTTGTTCCCAACAAGAAATAAGTAAAGGTAACAAAGATTCACATGGAAAAGAGTAAA
This sequence comes from Nicotiana otophora, assembly GCA_000715115.1. Classification (NCBI taxonomy): domain Eukaryota; kingdom Viridiplantae; phylum Streptophyta; class Magnoliopsida; order Solanales; family Solanaceae; genus Nicotiana; species Nicotiana otophora. Next base: position 134,076 of record AWOL01S0011248.1, on the reverse strand, counting down.
ACATATCTTCTCACAAGAAGATGGTAACTTGGGTGATGTAAGATTCTCTAGTTAGATATGATGTGGATTTGGTGAGGACACTCCAATCTCTCTAACTGCTTAGGTCAAGATCTCAAATTCTGCTTAAGAAGACTCTCAAAATTTCATAGTGTCCATTTTCAGACTACAAAGCACAACTGCGACGAATCTACATGTCTCCTAGACTTAGGTTATATCAAATAAAAAAGAAACAGGTCAATTATTTGATGATCAGTAACATCATCAGTTATTTTACCAGCTTAAGATCATGTTACCTAATCAAGCAAATATATAAATGATAAGTTTCCAAGCTAAAGTTCTAGCACAAGAGATTTGCAGTATATAGCATGACGAAAATTACCACGGTAAGCAAGGGCATAACCCCAAATGAAAGTAAAGAGTTTTGCACAAAATAAGAACTAACATCTTCAAGAACAAGGAATTCAGCATGACCAGATCACTTACAGTTCAAAAAGCTTGGTGGGAGTCCACCAATGGCCGGTATTAAAGATTAGTATATCGGAATCAATCCATTCCTTGTTTATATCATCCAACTTATCAAGCATTAGTGCTTTCTTGATCCTCTTTGGTGAACGTTTTGGTGGCGATCCAGGCTGTACTAGGAAAATTGACCTATAAAACTCAACTGTAAAATTAAAGGAACGAAATCGAACTTGTAAATGCCTAATCTGTCTAGTGATATTCCTTCCCTTGACTTCATACACGCTCTTCTTGTCCTCAACACCAGTCATCAATATGCATATCATAGACTCCCATTGAGTTCTACTTAATGAATCACCAACAAATACAATCCTTTTTCCCCTTAAATTTTTCAAGATTACATGAACATCAAATCTTGGAATTTCACAATTCCTAGGTTTCCACCTCCACTTGAGATACTCTTTATCCTTCCTACCATTATCTAAACAACTAAAACCTTGTTCAGCAAATGGGCATTCTGATGCATTGTACAAAGGATAACTTTCATCAGGCACCCAATTTCCAACAAATAAATTGCATTCACCACTAAAGTTAGTATTTGTTCTATTATCTCCTGCATTTTCAAGAACAATTGGTTGTGGAAAAGAATTTGTATTGTAGAAATAACCAGACCCTATTGCCACAAGAAACAACAATAATAAGGATCCAATTACAAGGACCCTATTGAAAGAATGAAAAACCCAAGTTTGACAATGCTTCAACTTGCCAAAGTTCAAATCTTTGGGCCTAAAATGGCCAAAAGAACTCAACTTCAACCTATTCACCATCTATATGAACACTAAGAATGAACATTAAGTTGTAAAACAGACCTTATAGCAACAGACAAATCAAGCTATATCTCCAAACAAAGATGAAAAATCAAGATTTTGAAGAGAACCCACGAAGCTAAACAGCTTTATAGAGCTGAGTATTAGCAAAAAAGAATGAGAAGTATAAAACTGTAAATGGATCTTGAAGCTTCTTAAGTTGCAGTTGTTGATTAGGACACGCAGAAAATATGGCTAAGAACTGAGGGTAAGTTTGTCATTTCCACTTCAAAGTAGCTTTGGCTTGTCCGAATGTGATCTATGAACTAAATTTGGTGGAAATATGTCAGTGGAGTAAATATAGCATAGAACTAAATTTATAGGTTGCAATCAGCTGCTAGCTGGAACAAATATGCCTGTGTACGGCTGCATCTCATTGGCTACATTTTTAAATAGCGGAAATTTTGCCTTCTTTTCTAGTTTAGTCTTTCCTTAATGTTTCTTTTGTGTTCAGGGGAAGTTTCCTTTCTGTAATATAAACATACTTTATGTTGGTCAATTCCTACTGTATCGATCTCACCACAAATAATTTCCTTTAATTGGAAATCAAGAAGAAAAAGTTTATTAGATAAGTGATACTTTAAAATTACATAAGTATGTAGCTAAATGCATGATAATAAGATAATTTATTAAGAAAATCATTCAAAATTGTAGAGTAAATTTCATGTGTGGTCATTCAATTTTGTGTTCATTATCCAAAAGTCATTTTTCTTTCTTTTGTTACGTAAAAGACATTCAACTTTGTGTTCATTACCCAAAAATCTCTTTTTTTGTTACACAAAAATTATTTTACTATGCTTCAGTTATCACAATAATCACTTTGACAAGATTTTACAAACCTTTCACCTAAAAAGTCTATTATGCCCTTGACATTATAAATCTTCCCATTTATATAATACCTTCTATATTATATGCTATATAATATATTTTTCCCTTTTTATTTTACTTATAATTAAATTAACTTAATATTATTTTATTTATTATTTTTATAATATATTCGTACATTTAATTTTTTTTTAATATTAATTTTTAAGATATATAAGTGGCATTATTAAATTTATCAATAACATTATCGTGAACAAATCTCAAGTCCACGTTCTTAATCATGCTTAATGAAATATATGTAATGAAACTTAAAAATCAAAGCATATTGATTTATCAACCAAACCATACTCATTAATTTAATAAATAAAAAACCACATTTAGCAAAATGACACATCAGATTAATACTTTCAAATAAATAATATTAATAGATAAATCTTTAAAAAACTTAATATTAAACACAAATATCTTTGAAACTTCTTATAAAATTTTTATTGAATATAAAAAAACTATCATTTGTTAAACAAATCTATTTTTATTATTTTAAATGAATATTAAAAAATAAATATTTTTTTATCATTTTTATATTTAAAATATGTTCATGTTTGAATATGATTAAACAAATTGAGAGCTATGGAAAAATTAAATATATAGATATATTATAAAAATAATAAATAAAATAATTTAAAGTTATTTTAATTATAAGTAAAATGCCTATGTAAAAATTATTATATAGTATACAAGGACATAATATACTTTTCAAGTAAAAGTATTATAAAATCTGGCCAAATTAATTTTTGTGATAAATAAAGCAAAGTAAAATAATTTTTGTGTAACAAAAGAAAGAAAAGTGACTTTTGGGTATTTAACACAAAGTTGAATGATTTTTATGTAACAAAAAGAAGAAAAATGACTTTTGCATAATGAATACAAAGTTGAATGACCACCTATAAATTTTACTCGAAATTGTAGAGATTGAGATTGTTCATTGGAAATAACAAAAATTATGTCTCAATCTTAAACTAAAAGTTCATTGGAAAACACTGATGTAGTGATGTCAATGAACAATCTAAGAAAATTTAAATGGCTTAATAGTAATTTTTTCTACTTGTGAAAAAAAATTCTTTTACACTCCTTACCTTTGTAACGAACCTATTATACACCTTGACTTGTAACATTCGTAACTAAAACCTCCTTAAAAGGCCATGTGGCATGCACGTATGTAACATGTTGCCAAAAAAATATAAAGCGTGTGGAATGGCTAAAAATATTCCCAAATCCCTTTGTTGTACACTTTTACAATTAAAATTTTTAACCTATTTTCTGTCTTCTCCCATTTCCACTCCACGGGAGAGGAGGAAGTGATAGATAATTAACGAGTGAGAGCTTATAAATTCTTTTGGAGATTACAAAGCTAAAGGGTAAGTGAAAAGAGGGCAAAGAAGTTCCTTTAATTTATCTTCTTTTAAGTGGACATGTTTGGTGGAGAGGGAAAGAAAAAGGAGAAGCATAATAAGAAGGATATGGTGTTTGTGAAAACAATGGAAAGAAAAGAAAAGAACAGTAATAAAATATATATACAGTCGAAAAATCAAAGAAAGGAATTATACATTTTAGAAAAATGACACTTGAACAAGGAGAGGCTCCTTCCACTTTCTACTAACATAGTCAAAATAATGCAAATAAGCAAAAGAAAAAACAAATTAAAGAAACATAAATAGCAGGAAGAAAAAAAAACAAGAAAAAGAAAGTAAAACAAATAAAATAAGAAAGAAAAAGAATTGAGAAAGATAAAGGGCCTAGAAAATATACCAATCAATAATATCATTTTCTCTCTCGGTGCACGTTAACTAATCAATATACCAATCAATAAAGAAAAGGGACTAGGGCACGATTCTCTCTCGGTGCACGTTAACTAATGTGCGCCAGCAATGGCAGGGAAACGAGTTCGTGCACCATCTCAAAAGGCATTGATGGCTCAGGCGACGGAATCGAGAGGTAATAATCAACAGATGAAGGTACTATCCCAGCAAGGAACCGCCGGTGAAGGGAATACGTAATTGCGAGAGACAAGCCCTAGAAAAGAAGAACAACAATCCAGAGAAGCAACAATGGAAGTTACAACCAATGTTTCGCCTATGACTGAGGTAGTGATACCTATAACTAGCCAAGTAACGTGGAGTGAAGTAGCTCAAACATAATGTATTAGATCAAAATTATCATGGGCAGAGGAAGTGGAATTGATGGAGGAAGAGCAGAGTAAGCCATCAGTTTGGGATAATTTTGATATCGGAAAACTAACTAATGCAGGATTTAAGCTCGAATTTGTGTCTCCAATGAAGCAAGGAGAAGCGGCTGTATGTGAGATAAAGATGGATAATATAAGTACAGAAATAGACTACTAGAAGAACGCAGTTGTTTGCTATGTACTAGGTGCTCACCCCCTTTCTCAGTAATGAACGGGTATATTCAGAGACAATGGGGGAAGCATGGTATCAATAAAATCTCCATGTTGAAGAATGGGATAGTCTTAGTAAGGTTTAATTCAGAACAGGGAAAGAATGAAGTAATCCAAGAGGGAATTTACCACTTTGACAATAAACCATTTATAGTCAAAGCTTGGAATTCAGACATGGAGTTTACAAGAGATGAATTATATACAGTACCAATATGGGTAAAGTTTCTAGGATTAGAATTCAAATACTGGAGCCAAAAGGGGCTTAGCAAGATTGGAAGTTTGGTGGGAAAGCCTCTCATAGTGGATCAACACACAGAAAAGAAGACATGTTTGACTTTTGCACGTCTATTGATTGAAGTTGAGATGGATGCAGAACTTCCGGAGAAAATATGGTTCAGAAATGAGAAAGTGATGTTAATTGAGCAAAAAGTCTTATATGGCTGGAAATTTTCATTGTGCAAATATTGGAACAAATATGGGCATTCTGAAGGTGACTGTAGAAAGAAGAAAGGGAATACACAAGGTAGAAGAGAGACACAAGAAGCAAAAGTACACAATGCGCAACAGGAAGGGGATAAGAAGGAACAACAAAATGATGTAGCTAACCAGAGGCAGAATGGAAATGGTATTGTGCCACCAAAGGCGGTAATACAGCAAAAGACAATAGATGACAGGGGTATACCTTCTCCAGATGTTGGGAAGCAAAAGGAAAAATCTCAAGAGACCTGGATTACACCAATACACTCTCGAAGACAATCACAACAGAAGCACATTCAGGGAAAAGAATTAAATTCATTTCATGTGTTGGGTGAATCAGGACCAAGTAAATAAATCCAAGGAGGAGATAAGAGGAAAGGGGGAGGACATATCATTCCCAGCTCAGGGAATGAATAGTATACTATGGTGGAATGTAAAGGGCTAAACAACCCCAATAAGCAGAGAGAGGTAAAGCTCCTCTGCAACAATCAGTCTGCAGGATTGATTGAATTGTTAAAAACCAAAGTGAAGGAGAATAAAATTGAGCAGGTTGCGAGAAATATATTTGGGGAATGAGAGTATATTACAAATTTGGAGTCACATTATAATGGGAGGATCTGTATCTCTTGGAGACCAAATTATTTCCAGGTTCAGTTACTCAATATGACTGAACAAGTGATAACTTGCAAAGTTGCATATATACCTAGACAAAGGTATTTTCTTTTGTCTATGGTGTATGCATATAATAGTAGAGCTGAAAGGAAGAGCTTGTGGAGTTACTTGGCTAACATAAGTAAGGGTTGTGATTTACCATGGTTAGTTGTTGGAGACTTTAACTCTGTATTGAGGATTGATGATAGAGTTGGAGGCAATCCAATAACAGTGGGGGAGATCATGGACTTTCATGAATGTGTAGAAGAATGTGAGCTAATAGACCTGCCTCAACAAGGAAGTATATACACATGGAACGATAGGCATGGTCGAGAAAGAATTGATTCAAAGATAGACTGGCCGTTTGTTAATAGGAGTTGGTTGGATAACATGCCATCTTATATAGCTAATTTCTTGCCGGAAGGGATCAGTGATCACATCCCAGTGAGTATTTATTTTGTTAAATTTGAAGAATAATAGACATAAGGCATTTAAATACTGTAATACTTGGTCACAACATCCATAATTTCTGGTCAAAATAGAGGAAGTGTGGAAGCAGCCAGTGGAAGGGCATATGATGCACCAAGTATTAAGCAAAATAAAGAGTTTAAAGAACAGTCTTAAAGATTTGAATAAGCAATATTTCAAGAATATAGTTACAGATGTTAATGAAGACAGGGATGCACTAAAACAAGTATAGGAAGCATTACAGCAGCACCCAGGGGATAAGAAACTATAGCAACTTGAAAAAGCGAAGTATCAGCAATTTAGAAAGAGTTCATATCTTGCTGAAATTTTTCTGCAACAAAGAAGTAAGGCAACGTGGATTAGGCTAGGTGATGATAACACGAGATACTTTCTTTCGGTTATAAAGCATAAGAAATTGCAACAAGAAATCACACAACTGCAAGACAAGAATGGAATCATATGCACTAATTCAGAGGATATTGCACAGATATTGGTGGAGTTCTATCAAGATTTACTTGGTAAAAAATCTTTGAAAAGGATAAGAGCTTTCAAGAGTTTCTTACACAATGGTCCTAGATTAACACTTGGGCAACAAGTTGCCTTAGTCCAGCCCTATAGAAGTGAAGATGTGAAAAAGGCTATATTCAGCATTGACAAGAACAAGAGTCCAGGTCCCGATGGGTATGGAAGTGACTTTTTCAAAGCAGCCTGGGGCGTTATAGGTAATGATATAACTCAAGCAGTGCTGGAATTTTTTAGCAATGGGAACCTGTTGAAGTAACTGAATGCAACAATTATCTCATTAATTCCTAAAGTTTCAGTACCTCAAAATGCAGGACAGTTTCAACCTATATCATGTTGCAATGTCTTGTATAAGGTTATATCAAAGATGATATGTGGGAGACTTAGAGAGGCAGTTGGACGTATAGTTGCAGAGAATCAAGCAGCCTTTGTTAGGGGAAGAACCTTAGTGCATAATGTATTGATATGCCATGACATCTTTAGGCACTATAACAGGAAAACATCGCCTAGGTGTATGATGAAGATAGATCTAAGGAAGGCATATGACATGGTTAGTTGGGAATTTCTTAAGGAGGCATTGATTGGGTATGGCCTTCCAGAAACATTTACTAATCTGGTCATGGTATGTGTTACTTCCACAAAATTTCTAATCAAGGTTAATGGAGAAGGATATGGATACTTTGAAGGGAAAAGAGGTTTGAGGCAAGGAGATCCAATGTCACTAATGTTATTTGTGATAGTCATGGAGTATTTGTCAAGGATTTTGAAAAAGATGGGGGAACTGCCTGACTTTAAGTTCCATCCAATGTGTAAGAATACTAAGTTGACTCACTTAGTATTTGCTGATGATTTAATGTTATTCTATAAGAGAGACCTAAAGTCTATTGTGAGGATGATAGAGGCATTAAATCATTTCATTAATGTAACAGGATTGGAAGCTAACATAGACAAATCTAGTATCTTTATAGCAGGGGTTGAGGATAACCTAAGAGATCAAATGGTACATATGACTGGGTTCTCACTTGGTACTTTGCCAATCAGATACCTAGGTTTGCCTCTCTCTCCAAAAAAAGTGGAGCAAAGTGGAGTGTTATCAGCTGGTAGAGAGAATAACTTCCAGAATAACAAGTGCATACTCTAAAAACTTGTCCTACGCAGGCAGGCTGTAGATTATCAATGCAGTCCTATTCTCAGTGTACAATTTCTAGGGGGGAGGGGGGGCTGTTTTTATATTGCCATAAAGCATTTTTAAAGAAGTGGATAGAAAATATCGGGATTACTTATAGGGAAGCATAGATGAGAAGAGAAAAATTGCACTAGTCTCCTGGGAAAAGATATGCAAGCCAAAGAAGAATGGGGGTTGAATATCAAAAGCTGTAAATTGTGGAATATTGCTTCAGTTGAAAAACTGATTTGGAAATTGGCAACCAAAGCAGATTCACTATGGATTAGATAGGTACATGGAGTATACATGAGAGGGAACCACGATATCTGGATTCACACTCCACCTGTTGACAACAGCTGGTACTAGAGGAAGCTTGATTCCATTAAAGTAGCAATGACAAATTGGTATAATAATGGCACGTACTGTTTAACAACAAATGGTGCATATTCTGTTAGTAGAAGCTATATTAGCTTACTGGGAAGCATGGAGAAAATGTTAAAATCTGATTTAGTATGGAACAACATTATGCTACCTAGACATAGGTTTATACTATGGTTGGCTAATCAAGAGAAGTTGTTAACAAAAGAGAGGTTGATCCGACTCCATATACGAGTAAATGATGAAATGTGCTGCTTATGTGATGAGAACAAGGCTGAAAGCCAGTTACACCTCTTCACTGAGTGTAGTTGGACAGTGAAATTACAAGATGCACTGGAAATATAGTCGGGTATCAGAATGCAGAGGAAAGAGACAACTCAATGCATGAAATGGATCAAAACCAGACATTGGAAGCAGTTCAAGAAGGAATTAACTGTTGAAATTGTCAAAAGTCCCACATCGGTGGATGATAATTTTGAATGGGAATTTCACCCTATAAAAGGAGGCCTAATATTTAGGATTTAAACACACCTCTCATTTGCCTTTTATCTTCTTAAGGCATTTGTATCTTCTCTCTTTAGTATTATTTCACTTGTAATTTTGGAGTAAAATAAAATATTGATTGTGTCCGAGGAAGTAGGCAAAATTGGCCGAACCTCGTAAATTCTGGTGTTCTTTTATC
>AWOL01S0011248.1:107629-123414 GCA_000715115.1 Nicotiana otophora | reverse complement strand
TTTGTACGAGACCTGACATTTCACAAGCCGTTGGAGTTATTAGCAGATATATGCATAATCCAGGAAAGGAGCATTGGCAAGCTGTGAAATGGATTCTACGGTATATTCATAGTACTGTAGATGTTGGGTTAGTTTTTGAGCAGGAAGGCAATCGGTCTGTAGTTGGATATTGTGACTCAGATTTTGCGGGTGATCTGGACAAACGAAGGTCAACTACTGGTTATGTGTTTACTTTTGCAAAGGCACCAGTTAGTTGGAAGTCTACTTTGCAGTCAACAGTTGCTTTGTCTACAACAGAGGCAGAGTACATGGCTATTACAGAGGCTGTAAAGGAGGCAATTTGGCTTCAGGGGTTGCTAAAGGAGCTTGGTATTGAACAAAAAAATATTACAATTTTTTGTGATAGTCAAAGTGCTATTCAATTAGCGAAGAACCAAGTTTATCATGCAAGGACGAAGCACATTGATGTTCGGTATCATTTTGTACGAGAAATCATAGAAGAAGGTGGAGTCACGGTGAAGAAAATTCATACTACGGAGAACCCTGCTGATATGCTGACAAAAGTGGTGACTGCGGTCAAGTTTCAACATTGTTTGGATTTGATCAACATTGTTGAACACTAAAGATTGAAGATGAAGACACAACCAAAATTTGTTATTGAGAGAAAATTGAAGATGTGGAATTTTGCCAAGGTGGAGATTTGTTGAAATTGTCAAAAGTCCCACATCGGTGGATGACAATTTTGAATGGAAATTTCACCCTATAAAAGGAGGCCTAATGTTTAGGATTTAAACACACCTCTCATTTGCCTTTTATCTTCTTAAGGCATTTGTATCTTCTCTCTTTAGTATTATTTCACTTGTAATTTTGGAGTGGAATAAAATATTGATTGTGTCCGAGGAAGTAGGCAAAATTGGCCGAACCTCGTAAATTCTGGTGTTCTTTTATCGTTGTCTTATTGTCTTGTTTATTATTTAGCGGTTGTCATAATCTTTGGTATAGTAGTTGTGACTCATTCACACTATATACATTTGGCTTCCGCAACATTAACAGCATCAATATGGGGTGCAAAGCTCTACCACACATGGAAGACTCGAAATTGGAAACTTTTTAGAGGGACAAATATAAATACCGAGGTTGTGTTTATGCAGATAAAGAAAGAGATTGTAGAGAGGGTAGAACACTTGAAATACTCTAGGAAATCAAGTAGATCTAGTTATTTGAGGCAGCAACTATGTAATTAGTTGAGTGATGTTTTTCCTTGTTCGCGGCTTTGGAGATCTCTATGAAGTGCTCATTAGGTGTAAACATTTAGTTATCAATGGTAATACTTCACTGTTTTACCAAAAAATAAAAAAAGATAAAGGGTCATCTTCTGATTGATTTCAATACCGTAGACAACGGGTTAAACTAGTTGACTTGAGAGAGAAAGAACTCTCCATGTGAATTGTGATATTTTCTCCCCCATTCTCCACGTCTACGCTACTACTTTCATTTCTTTTATGTTTGAATGTGATCGAATGATAATGGGAGAGTTGTGTTCTTTAAGTTCTTTTTTTAACAAATGCAGAATACGCTTAAAGTTTTTCACACTTTTTATTTTGACACTTTATCTTAAGTTTGTTTCATCTAAACATTTTAACAAGGTTGTCATTTAGACACGTATAGCTGACTTGTTAATGCGCGTAATTCACATCTATTTTAAGAGGGTGGACCGCATATATAAGGTCATTAATGTGGGCCCGAAGTACATACGGTAACAAAAGAAAAAAAACATTATTTTAAAAAAAGAAATTCTCTTTCTGTCCTCCCTATATAAGCCACTACCACAATCGGGCCGCCGACTCCATCACCATATCAAGCGCAACCATTTTATTGGGGGAAAATTCTTATTTTCAGTTTAGTATAGATCAAACCAAATTTAAATCTTCATGTTAAGGGACAACATCGATATAATCACTTGTTTGTCATAGAAATAAGAGCTTAGGAACTGTAATACCCTATATTTTTAATAAGGGTGTATTGGTCATTAATAAAATAATAATAATAAAATAATAATAATAATATAATAATAATAATAACAAGAAGAAACTGACTATAAAAAACAAAATAAAAAACAAAAAAAAGAATAAACATTCAATAAGGGGCCGAAGCCCATTGAGTGAAAACAACAAAAACAAAGAAAGAAAGAAAGAAAGAAAGAAAGAAAGGGAAAAGGGTCTAAGCAGAAACTTGAGAAAACGCTAAAAATAATTCAAAGGAGAAGAAGAAGAAGAAAGGTGGAACCAAACCTTGAGAAATTTTAAATACGCACTGATTTTTACGGGTAATACTCGAATTTCTTATCTGGATTCTTTTTTTCTGGTAATTCTTTTTATATAAGTTCATATATTTGAAGGGTTTCACAAGGTATAAGAAATTTAATACCAATAAGAGCTATTTTGGGCAAATTATACAATTGAAAGTTGGTCAATGTTACTGTAGGATAAATTCACTTGGAAAAAGAAGAGTATTGATGTATTTGTACTTAAACTAGTCTCATTATATATGATCTTTGTTAGGTGTAAATTAAGTTAGGGTGTAAGGATTAAGTTTTGGTGTTTAACTGTATTGCAATGATAATATCGAATTTGGGTTGGAATATGGTAAGTCTAATATTGAGTATAAAAGATAAGTACCAATTAAGAAGGAATATTATGGACAGTAATGTTATTTCAGTTTTAATTTATGCACACGATTAAGAAAATTGAACAGTACAGGGAATAAACCATATAAATACCTTTTTATTTAAAAGATTTTGGACTAATTTAAATTACTCATAGCATGTGTAAATATAATTCGGCGAATTGATGATAAAATATAAAATTCGGAGGATTGGGTATTCAAAATTAGTGATGGATTTAGCCTAAATGAGGCAATTAACATTAGATCGATATTATGTAATTATAGATTGATTGGAGAAATTTGTACAAATTGCTCGAGGTGAAGCATTTGGTATTTCGGCACGAGTACTGTGAGTAGTAATCTTACCGCAATTTGTGTTTTCATAACTTGCATGATTTACACATAATTTTTAATATGAATATGTTACCGATTATTTTTGAGTTGCATGTGGGACAAGTCTTTTACTCGATATGATACCGGAACCGTTATTTGAGATGATTACCGTGATTTTAAAAATTTTCGTTGTCACTAGATCTGTTTTACTGTTACATGAATTTACTGTTATCAAAATGAAATTATATGATTTGATAAGAACCGAAATGTCCTATATTATTTTAAAATATTTTCTACGAGTATATACGGATTACAAAGACAAGTATAAATGGGAGTAGACTTTGAAGGATCCCGTAGCTAAGGCGGATTCGTTAGACCTGTTGCACCTTGTAATTACCGATTACCGTTACAACCCTCGCTAGTGGGAAGGTAGAACTAGCATACCGTTACCGATTTTCCTCGAGTAGGGACTACCGTTATATTTGACTTATTGCGAAGAACTCCACAGTTATACCGATTATATGATCCGTTCATTAAAACCTCCCAAATGTGAATATTGATATTATACAGTGATTAACGAACTTATTACTGAATTGTTAATTGTATTATACTACAAGAAAAGCACAAAGAGACTGAAAATTATTTATTATTTCTGAAAGGGCATTTTTATGTTATTTTCGGTTTGAGATACTAGCATGTTTTCCGACTTGTCCCCAATAAAAATGGTTGTGGTTCAGTATTATTACTCACTGAGCTAGCGACTCATTCCCCGCTAAATTATTTTACAGAGACAGCAATTGACGCGGGCGAAAATTTCGTTAATTAGAGCGCACAGGTTGATAGTTCTTGGTGAACCTCGCACTTGTTCGCGTGGGCGAAGATTTTATTTATTATTATGGTCTTTCTTTGAACTCTTAGAGTCGCTCCATAGTCAATATTTTAGTATCATGAGTATTCTTTTGTTATTATAGTCTTATGTTGAGTATCATTTTTTTATTATCCAAGTTGGAGATAAATTAGTATTTCTGGTTATTAGTGGGTTGATTAGTAATGGTGGATACTTGCTTTGGTTAATTGATAAGTTGTAGATTGTTTGATTTGATATTAGGATGATTGGTTGTTGATTTTGAGACAGGAAAAATTTTTGGATAGTCTAAAAACAGGGAAAACTCTGTCCGATTTTCTGTAAAATACCGATGAGGCTTACTTGGGAGCACTTGCTCCTAAACACCGGGCACGATCCTAAGTTGGATCGTGACAAAGTTGGTATCAGAGCTTAGGCTTTAAGTCCCGAGTCATAGAGCAATGTTTAGTAGAGTCTTGTTCATGGGTATGTAGGCGCCCATACTTATGATCTTGAGGCTACTGAACATCTAGAAATGTTTTCTCTTCTTTCATTCTTTGATCGCGCGTTGAGATAACTTGAGATTGACTTTGGAATATGTCTTTCTCAGATGGATAGGACACACACACCCTCATCTGCTGGACGTGGTGCTGGACTTGGTGCTACCCGCGGTGGCGGTCAAGTTGGCTTTCAATAAACTAGAAGACATGCTGCACCTCAACCTAAAATTGGAAACATGGATCAACCCCAAGCTGCTATGCCATATCAAGTGCAAGGGCAGGAAGTTCAGGACGCTCCACCAACAGTGCCAACTGTTGTGCCTACTGTTGCCTTACCTGCAGACATAGTGTCAAGATTATTCAATGTGTTAGAGGCATTGGTGCCTACTCAGGATGGAAGTTCAGCTCCTCAGGCTACTTTACAGACACAAGCACCTGCACAGACTCAGACTTTCGGGAATAAGAAAGTATCCCTACAAGAGTTCCTGAAATTGAAATCACCAAAATTCACAGGTTCTGATAATTCAGCAGATCCTCAAAGTTTCTTGGATAGGACACTCAAGGCATTACGTGCTCTAGGATGTTCTAGTGAAAGAGTCGTGGAGCTCGCAGTATACAAACTAGAGGATATGGATAACACATGGTATGAAACTGTATTGCTAGGAAGGCCAACAGGAGCAGCACCACTGACACGGGACGAATTCACTAAATTTTTCATGAATCATTTTCTTTCGGATAGCCTGATGCAAAAATATGCTAGAGACTTTGAGAGATTGGTTTAGACTCCAGATATGGATGTGTCAATATATAACACCAAGTTTTGTAAGCTGGCTAGATATGCTCCGTACTTAGTGCCTACCGAAAAAGCTCGAGTTTAGAGGTTTGTTGATGGATTGGTTGGTCGGTTATACACTGCAGTAGCCCCACAGATGAAGACTTTATCCTACTTTGATGCAGTCGGCCTTGCTAGAAAAATTAAAAACAAGGGATGTGATGAGCGTGCGGCTAGTGATTTACTTAAGAAGGCCAAGACAGGAGGGTCTTTCAGTGGCGGTTTTAGTGAAAATCAAAAAGCAGGAAATTAGGGACAACAACAACAGGGTTCTCAGACAGGAACACATCTGTCTTAAAAGACCACATACATACCACATTACAGACAGGGTACTAGGGGATCATCAGCATCTGGACATCGTAATCCTGGGCAGATATATGCCACTACTTCAGTCTTCTAGACCTGCGGTAGATCACATATCGGCCAGTGTCGTGTTCTAATTGGAAAGTGCTTTCGGTGTGGCTAGTTGGGACATCACTTGAGGGATTTCCCTCAGCCTCTGAGGAATTTCAACCAGGCTTCTATTCAGTCAGTTGTACCTACTCAAACTACTTGTAATACTTCAGGTGCTACAGGTACGGGAAATAGAGGTCGAGGTGCTGTGGACCGTGCTATTGTGAATCAAGGACAAGGGAATGTTGGTAGAGGTCAGGCAAGGGTTTTTTCACTTACTAGACAGGATACTCAGGCCTCGAATGTTGTGGTTACATGTATTCTTTCTGTCTGTTCATTTGATGCACTTGCGTTGATTGATCCGGGATCTACTCACTCCTATGTGTCCTCGTACTTTGCTTTGAGGTTTAGTAGACAACCTGAGCTATTGAATGATCATTTTCTAGTTGCTACTCCTGTTGGAGAGTCTCTATTAGCTGAATACGTGTATCTTGCTTGTCAGATTCGAGTTGAGGGTAGAGATATTCTAGCTGATCTTATTGTACTTGATATGATTGACTTTGACATGCTGATGGGAATGGATTGGTTATCTTCTTGCTATGCTATCGTCGATTGTCATGCAAAGATAGTCAAGTTTGAGATACCAAACGAACCTAGTTTTATTCTAAAAGGGGGTCAGGTTCCAGAGACTTGCAAAGTTGTATCTTTTATGAAGGCTCAACGACTTCTGAAAAAAGGTTGCTTGAGTCTCTTAGCTATTGTAAAGGACACAAGAAAAGAAACAATTAGTATAGAAGATGTTCCAGTAGTGAGAGAATTTTCTGATGTATTTCTTGAGGATTTACCGGGATTGCCTCTAGTACGAGAAATAGATTTTGGTATTGATTTGCCACATGACACACAACCCATATCAATACCGCCATATCGGATGGCACCTGCAGAGTTGAAGGAGCTAAAACAACAACTACAGGATTTGTTAGATAAGGGTTTTATCAGACCGAGTATATCTCCATGGGGTGCATCAGTACTGTTCGTAAAGAAGAAAGACGGATCCCTGAGAATATGCATTGACTACAGGCAGTTGAACAAGATAACAATACGCAATAAATATCCTTTGCCTCGTATAGATGACATGTTTGATCAGTTACAAGGAGCTGCCCACTTTTCAAAGATTGACCTCCGTTCTGGTTGTCATCAGCTTAGAATCAAAGATAAAGATATTTGTAAGACTGCTTTCAGAACTCGATACGGGCACTATGAGTTCCTTGTGATGCCTTTCGGACTGACTAATGCTCCAGCTGCATTCATGGATTTAATGAATAGGGTGTTCAAGACATTTTCTGGATAGATTTATAATAGTATTTATTGATGATATCATGATATATTCTCGTAGCCAAGGAGAACACGAGGATCATCTCAGGACTGTGTTGCAGACATTGTGAGAACATCGACTTTATGCTAAGTTCTCGAAGTGTGAATTTTGGCTAGACTCAATATCATTTCTGGGGAATGTGGTATCCAAAGATGGAATTATGGTAGATCCTAAGAAGACTGAAGTTGTGCAAAAATGGCCCAGACCTACTTCTCCTACAGAGATTCGCAGCTTTTTAGGCTTAGCAGGCTATTACAGGCGTTTTGTGCAGGATTTCTCCAGAATAGTAGTGCCATTGACTAAGCTAACATAGAAAAATGTAAAGTTTTAGTGGACGGAGGAATGTGAGCAGAGCTTTTAAAAACTCAAAACATGTTTGACAACTGCACCAATATTAGCCTTACCATCAGGTTCTGGAGGATTTACAGTATTCAGTGATGCCTCGAGGGTGGGATTAGGATGTGTTCTCATGCAAATAGTCGTGTTATAGCTTATGCTACGAGACAATTGAAAAGACACGAGCAAAACTATCCTACACATGATTTGGAGATGGCTGTAGTGGTATTTGCTCTAAAAATTTGGAGGCATTACCTATATGGCGCTGTGAGATTTATACTGACCATAAAAGTCTGAAGTATATCTTTCAGCAGAGAGATCTGAATCTTCGGCAACGCCGGTGGATGAAACTACTCAAAGACTACGACTGTTCTATTTTGTATCATCCTGGAAAAGCTAATGTGGTGGCTGATGCATTGAGCAGAAAATCTATGGGGGGTTTGGCACATATAGCTCATCCGAAGAGACTTTTGTCCACAGATATTTAGAGGCTAAAAGATATAGGTATCAGATTTAGTGTCAAAAATTTAGAGGCATTGTTGGTTTGTGCTCAGGCTAAGTCTTCATTAGTTTAGCGCATTAAGGCCACCCAATATGAGGATGAGCGATTATGCAAATACAGAGATGAGGCCTTAGCTAGTAAAAGCAAGGATATGATTGTTAAAAGTTATGGTGTGTTTCGAATGGGGAACAGGCTATGTGTAACAGACGTAGATGGGTTGAGACATTCTATTCTTGAAGAAGCCCACAACTCTAAATACACCACACATCCTGGATCCACAAAAATGTACCAAGACCTGAAGCAATTCTATTGGTGGGAAGGTATGAAGAAAGATGTTGCTAACTTTGTTTCTAGTTGTTTGACTTGTCAGCAGGTCAAGGCTGAGCATCAGCAACCCGCAGGACTGTTACAGCAAATTGATATTCCAAAGTGGAAATGGGAAAGAATTACTATGGATATTGTCACCGGGCTACCACGAACCCTTAGAGGTTATGACTCTGTATGGGTGATTATAGATCGATTGACAAAATCGGCACACTTTTTTCCAGTGAAGAGTACATATGGTGGAGTGAGGTATGCACAGATATTTATGAACAAAATTGTCCAACTTCATGGAGTTCCAATATCCATCATCTCTAATAGAGGATTATAATTTACCTCACACTTTTGGAAATCTTTTCAAGAAGCATTGGGTACACTAGTAGATCTTAGTACTGCATTTCATCAACAGACAGATGGGCAGTCTGAACGTACTATACATATCTTGGAGGATATGTTGAGAGCTTGCATTCTTGAGTTTGGAGGTAGTTGGGATGCTTATCTACCTTTAGCTAAATTTGCTTACAACAATAGCTTCCAGTCCAATATTCAAATGGCACCGTACGAAGCATTGTATGGTAGAAGATGTCGTTCTCCTATCGGATGGTTTGAAGTTGGTGAGACTAACTTATTGGGACCTGACCTAGTACAAGAAGCTATGGACAAAGTCCAGTTGATCAGACAGAGATTGTTTGCAGCTCAAAGTAGACAAAAGTCTTATGCTGATAAGAAAAGAAGAGATTTAGCGTTAACAATTGGGGACAAAGTGTTCCTACGAGTCTCCCCTATGAAAGGTGTAATGCGGTTTGGGAAAAGAGGCAAGTTGATCCCCAGGTTTATAGGACCGTATGAGATACTAGACCGAGTGGGAGTTGTGGCTTATCGTTTGGCACTTTCTGCTGAGTTGTCCTTTATTCATTCAGTGTTTTATGTCTCAATGCTAAGGAAATATATATCAGACTCATATCAGATGCTTGAAACACCTGCTATTCCGCTTGATGAGAAGTTGTCTTACGAGGAGGAACTGGTGGCTATTGTTTATAGGCAAGTAAGAAAGCTACAGTCAAAAGAGATTGAGTTCGTAAAAGTCTTATGGCGAAATCATACAGTTGAAGAAGCTACTTGGGAAGTAGAAAACGATATGCAAGCGAAGTATCCCCATTTGTTTCAGTCTACATGTACGTACTTGAGTTAAATTCGGGGACCGAATTTCATAAGGTGGGGAGGACGTAATACCCTATATTTTTAATAAGGGTGTATTGGTCATTATCAAAATAATAATAATAATAATAATAATAATAATAATAATAATAATAATAATAATAAGAAGAAGAAGAAACTAACTATAAAAAACAAAAAGAAAAAACAAAAAAAAAAGAATAAATATTCAATAAAGGGCCGAAGCCCATTATGTGAAAACAACAAAAACAAAAAAAGAAAGAAGGGGAAAAGGGTCTAAGCAGAAACTTGAGAAAACGCTAAAAAAAATTCAAAGGAGAAGAAGAAGAAGAAAGGTGGAACCAAACCTTGAGAAATTTTAAATACGCACTGATTTTTACGGGTAATACTCGAATTTCTTATCTGGATTCTTTTTTTCTGGTAATTCTTTTTATATAAGTTCATATATTTGAAGGGTTTCACAAGGTATAAGAAATTTAATACCAATAAGAGCTATTTTGGGCAAATTATACAATTGAAAGTTGGTCAATGTTACTGTAGGATAAATTCACTTGGAAAAAGAAGAGTATTGATGTATTTGTACTTAAACTAGTCTCATTATATATGATCTTTGTTAGGTGTAAATTAAGTTAGGGTGTAAGGATTAAGTTTTGGTGTTTAACTGTATTGCAATGATAATATCGAATTTGGGTTGGAATATGGTAAGTCTAATATTGAGTATAAAAGATAAGTACCAATTAAGAAGGAATATTATGGACAGTAATGTTATTTCAGTTTTAATTTATGCACACGATTAAGAAAATTGAACAGTACAGGGAATAAACCATATAAATACCTTTTTATTTAAAAGATTTTGGACTAATTTAAATTACTCATAGCATGGGTAAATATAATTCGGCGAATTTATGATAAAATATAAAACTCGGAGGATTGGGTATTCAAAATTAGTGATGGATTTAGCCTAAATGAGGCAATTAACATGAGATCGATATTATGTAATTATAAATTGAGTGGAGGAATTTGTACAAATTGCTCTAGGTGAAGCATTTGGTATTTCGACACGAGTACTGCGAGTAGTAATCTTACCGCAATTTGTGTTTTCATAACTTGCATGATTTATACATGATTTTTAATATGAATATGTTACCGATTATTTTGAGTTGCATGTGGGACAAGTCTTTTACTCGATATAATACCAAAATAGTTATTTGAGATGATTACCGTGGTTTTAAATATTTTCGTTGTCACTAAATCCGTTTTACCGTTACATGAATTTACTGTTATCGAAATGAAATTATATGATTTGATAAGAACCGAAATGCCCTATATTATTTTAAAATATTTTCTACGAGTATATACGGATTACAAAGATAAGTATAAATAGAAGTAGATTTTGAAGGATCTCGTAGCTAACGGCGGGCTCATTAGACCTGGTGCGCCTTGTAATTACCGATTACCGTTACAACCCTCGCTAGTGGGAAGGTAGAACTAGCATACCGTTATCGATTTTCCTAGAGTAGGGACTACCGTTATAATTGACTTATTGCGAAGAACTCTACAGTTATGCTGATTACATGATCCGTTCATTGAAACCTCCCAAATGTGAATATTGATATTATACAGTGGTTAACGAACTTATTACTGAATTGTTAATTGTATTATACTACAAGAAAAGCATGATGAGACTGAAAATTATTTATTGTTTCTGAAAGGGCATTTTTATGTTATTGTCTGTTTGAGATACTAGCATGTTTTCTGACTTGTCCCCAATAAAAACGGTTGTGGTTAAGTGTTATTACTCACTGAGCTAGCGACTAATTCCCCGCTAAATAGTTTTACAGATACAACAGCTGACGCGGGCGGAGATTTTGTTAATTAGAGTGCACAAGTTGATAGTTCTTGGTGAGCCTCGCACTTGTTCGCGTGGGCGGAGATTTTATTTATTGTTATGGTCTTTCTTTGAACTCTTAGAGTCGCTCCATACTCAATATTTTAGTGTTATGAGTATTCTTTTGTTATTATAGTCTTATGTTGAGTATCGTTTTTTTTTATTATCCAAGTTGGAGATAAATTAGTATTTCTGGTTGTTAGTGGGTTAATTAGTAATGGTGGAGACTTGTTTTGGTTAATTGATAAGTTGTCGATTGTTTTGTTTGATATTAGGATGGTTGGTTGTTGATTTTGAGACAGGAAAAATTTTTGGATAGTCAAAAAATAGGGGAAATGCTGCCCAATATTCTGTAAAATACCGATGAGGCTTACTTGGGAGCACTTGCTCCTAAGCACCGGTCACGATCCTAAATTGAGTCGTGACAGGAACTAAACTCTAAAATACCAAAGATTCCTTCGATTTTAGTCAAATATTGAAAAGTCAAACAATTTAATACCTAGTCAGTGGTGATATCAAAGAGGCTAGAATGGCGTCGGAGATGAGGTAGTGGAGCGCGGCGACAGAGAGATGGTGGAGATGGGTAAATGTTTAAGCTTTGATTCGACAAAGATGCTGGCGGCGCACGAATAGAAAGAGTAGTAGCGGTAAATGGGTAATAAAGGATTGTCGTCTGGTGAAGTTAGGGTTGTGAGGAGTAAGAGGAAAAGGGAGATAATAGAACCTATGGCTAATGGAGATCCACTTTCGCTCCATTGTTGTTGTGTGTCTAAGGTGTTAGGTGTAGATAATAGGTCTCGAGCTTCTTCATTTCAATTTCAATAAGGGGAAACTGATCTGGCTAAAATGAGGTAAAGCAGTGGAGGAATTGTGAAACTGTCATTGCTGCAAAATTAAAGTCTAAAACTAGTTTAAATTTCAGAGTCATCTGAAAAAATTTGCGTAATAATCTGAAGGAAAAATGAAAGATTAAGTATGTTTACCCGAAAAACGGATAGAGTTGAATTTATTCGTAGTTCTAAGGATATGTGATATAGCTCAATACAAATCATAAGGATAAAAGAAAATATTAAATATGGGCCGCAGAGAAGACAAAATAAACACAGTTGTAACGAAAGCGATTTTTTTGGGACCAAGTAAGATGAATTAGTTTATGAGGCTTAAAAGAATAATTCTCGAATATAAGTGAATATGGTGCTTCAATTATAATGTGAGCTCCCAAAAACTGTTGCCTTTCAGAAATGATCAAACTCCACTTTATAGTAGAGGGACCTTACTTATAATTAAAAAATACTCAGTAGGAGATCCATGATAAACCAACTTTTTCTCAATTTCTGCCAAGATTTGCTCATCTAGTGGGATTGCAACGGCTTTTGTCTGTGAGTCCGATCTGATTCGGGCTCTTGATCTCGGCTCGAGCCCAATTCTAACTCGAGCTCTCGATCTTTCGCTTAAGCTCGATTTCAAATCAGACCCTTGAATTGATTCGGGGTCAATGTTAGTTGGTCTCTCGATCATAAGCTTGATAGCTTTAGTCTGCATCATAGTTCGACTTGGAATCGAGCTCGATAACAATATCGACCTCGACACTGATCGGCCCTTCAGGTTCGAGGTTGGTTTGTTCCATCTTCGAAACCCATATCAAAATCTCACTTCGATTGATTATCATTCGAACTCGATCAGACGTGTGAAGGCCGAAATCTATTTTGATCGTATACAGATAGTCTCCTCGTTCCTCAGAAAGAATGTGGTGAGAAATGATATGATCTTTAACGGCTCGATCGGATTATAACCTGACATTTCCATCGGGCTCGATCATGATGCATGTGATGGTTGTTCTGACGCTTTAGTCTTTTAAATCATTTAATGCATGTCAGATGGTGGTCGGCCACCGTTGATACTGAACCGCCATCGCTTAAACCTATAAATAACCCTTCTTTTTATCATTTACCACTTTTACATCTTCAATCTTCCAAATTTCCCAAGTCCCTTTTCGTGTTCTCTGACTTATCCGTAAATCTATGATTTCTCTTTGCAAAAGCCCCTCTTCAATTCCACCAAATCTTTGTCACTTTCTTCTATTCCTCACCTTTGAATTTGAAAATGGCAAAAACATCACAAACCATTCCTCAGAAAGAGAAGGCTTCATCTTCACAGTGTGCCGTCGATGAGACACCGGCAGAACCACGACTTGAGGAGTGCGTTCCCGGGGTGTGCATTCTTACTTTAGATTTTAAGGTCGATAAAGGCTCATTGGTCCCTGGACGATGTGAGCCAGTATCAAGGTACATATGTTCTATAACCGAGAAGCACCTCAAGCAGCTAAAGAAAGATTGTAATTGGGATAAAAAAGAAATAATAATTCGTACTTCTGACGAAGATATCACTTCTTACGTGAAAGGGTTTTTGAATGTGTATGCTTACCCTTTCACGTTAGGTCCCCTCGATTCCGTTATTATTGACTTCTGTCGTCAATACGAAATAACCCTAGGCCAGGTCCATCCTTCGTTTTGGCGGATCGTTATCCTGATCCGATACTTTGTGAGCAAAATCGAGGGGATGTCGTTCACCCTCGACCATCTTATCCTATTGTACCGTCCTCGACTTTTTCGAGGAGGGTTGATAAAACTTCAGCTTCGGGCTACCAAGGCTCTGTTATCGAGCATTGACGAGGACAAGGATCGAGGCTGGATGGGCAGGTTCATTCGAGTGAGGACTTCGGACCTAATTTCGACCGCAAAGATGCCCTTTCTCGAGGAGTGGAATATGAAACGTAAGTGTGACCCTGCTGTTACTTCTATTTTGTTCTTTTATTTCTTTTCTCATCGACACTCTTTTTTTTTTTGATGTAGCGGTTCCCTGGATGCCCGGAGCAGTTTTCGGTCTCAAGAACTGGGTACAAGCTCTTGTTTCAACCTCCTCATATGCCGAGCGCTCATGGTGTGATTTGTCAAAGGGTTGGTGGGAGGCCAAAAATCATGGTAAGCCCCTTTTTTCGTACTCTTTGATAATTTAAACGAGGTGGTTTCTGAATATTTTAATAAAAAATTTCATATGCAGGTCTAGGCAAAGATGCAATTTTGAGGCCTCTGTCCAACGAGGAAGAAACTTTGGCCTCTGTCCCAAAGCTGGTGAAGGGAAATAAAAGGAAAAGAGCCTCCGTTTTCGAAGATCCAAAATCGAAGAAGAGGACGGCTCGTAAGCCGAACAAGAATGCCATTCCTTAGACTGTGGAATCAGTTCTGCGTCTAAGGGATGAAGAATAAGAAGAAGAATAAGGAGAAAATAATGGGTCCACGCTAGCGGCCCGAACGAAGAGAACCACCGATGCCCCATCGGCAACTGGATCGATGATGCTTCATGAGGCTCCGCCTCGAACTGAGTATATACCGGAGAAAGACTCGGGTAGAATCCCTAAATTATCGAAGATCGAAGACGCATCTCATCAGAGCCAATGGATGAGGGATATGTCTGAAAGGGCCCTTGAATCCCTTCGAACCGAAGAGAATGCTCCAAGTGATTCATTTGGGGCAGCAGCAATCAAAGATTTGCCCACATTTCCCTCTTTTTCCGCATGGGTGATTCGGGAAGCCCAAGATCTGGGGGCCCTCGATCTAGACAGGCCTCATGATGGATAGGATCCTTTCGTGACCTGTTTACCGGTATCGAGGACATTACCGGTACTGGTGATGAATCAGATCTTTTTCACGGGGTGCGATAAGCTATGAATCAGATAAGCCTTAAAATTATTTTGTCGGCACTACCTTTATGTTTCTTTTCGTTAACATCGTTTCTTGTGTCTTTGTAGGTAGCGGCGGTTCATCGAGAAGCATGTTCTCGGTCCCAAAACGAGCTGTGTCGATACGAGGCTGACCTTCAACGGGTTACTGATGAGAGGAACTCCCTAGCACCTTTCTTAGGGCAGAGAGAAGAGGAAATAAACGACCTCCGAGCTGAGTTGGCCAAGGCTTATCGAGATCAGACCGATTTGTCTGAGCAGGTAATGATACTTTTAAAAGCCTATGGCTTGATACCAGAACCATGGCTAATTTTTCGATCTTACAGTTGCAGCAAAAAATTGAGATGATCGGGAAGCTTCGTGAGGAGGTCGACATGATAAAAGCGGAGTCTTTGTAGTGGAAAGAAGGTATAGACCGCTTGCTGCAGAGAAAGGAACTGCTCGAGCCCAGTTATCATCGGCCGAAATCCAACTTCAGAGAATGAAGGGAAAAGGCCTGGTTCAGGCAAGAAGAGTAGAGGAGCTCGAGGCTCGGTTGGCCTCTGTACTTGCTAAGGCCGAATCTGATGCCGTAAAGGCAAAGGCCGATGCGGATGCACTCGTGGCCGTCTATCGGGCCGATGCCGAAGCTGCCCAGGTCCAAGCAAGGGAGGCAGCCGAGACCGCCGATACTCGAGCATATTGGGTCGCCAAACTTGCTAAGTGCCGATCTCGGAGGGAAACCCTCAAGGAGATCCATGTTTGTGGTTTCGATCTCACTGAAGAGATAAAAAAGGCCAAAGAACTCGAAGCCGATGCTGAAGCCCTAATTTCCGATGACGATGATGACGACAATGATGATGATGATGATGGGAGTAAGAGCGGATCCGAGAACGGGGGGGGGGG
>AWOL01S0011248.1:94174-106657 GCA_000715115.1 Nicotiana otophora | reverse complement strand
GGGGGAGCCCGATAGAGAAGAGACTGCTCCTGAGGATGACCAGGAATCTTTGTCCTTCATATTTACGTTGTAATCAATCATGTAAACAATTCTGTATATAGACAATTGTGCCGACTTTCTTCTGTTTTGTGAAGACTTTATTGACGCCTTATGAATGCTTTCACAAGGATTTAAACAACTTAATCGAATTTGGACTTCATAGCCTCTATAATCTAGCGAGTGCTTATTCAAACTTGAAGTGATGTAGACCTTAGGCTTATTAGTTGAGTCAATGAATCGAGCTCGAAGAAACATAGCTCGTAGGTGTAATGATCGAGTGAGTTCTTGCTCGAACTCGAAATAAAAATAACCCGTCGGCTTAGTAGTCTGGTGAATAATTCGAACTCGAAGTAATGCAGCCCGTAGGTGTAATGGTCGAGTGAGTGTTTGCTCGAACTCGAAATAAAAGTAGCCCGTAGGCTTAGTAGTCGAGTGAATGATTCGCACTCGAAGTAATGTAGCCCGTAGGCGTAATGGTCGAGTGAGTGCTCGCTCGAACTCGAAATAAAAGTAGCCCGTAGGCTTAGTAGTCGAGTGAATGATTCGCACTCGAAGTAATGTAGCCCGTAGGCGTAATGGTCGAGTGAGTGCTCGCTCGAACTCGAAATAAAAGTAGCCCGTAGGCTTAGTAGTCGAGTGAATGATTCGCACTCGAAGTAATGTAGCCCGTAGGCGTAATGGTCGAGTGAGTGCTCGCTCGAACTCGAAATAAAAGTAGCCCGTAGGCTTAGTAGTCGAGTGAATGATTCGCACTCGAAGTAATGTAGCCCGTAGGCGTAATGGTCGAGTGAGTGCTCGCTCGAACTCGAAATAAAAGTAGCCCGTAGGCTTAGTAGTCGAGTGAATGATTCGCACTCGAAGTAATGTAGCCCGTAGGCGTAATGGTCGAGTGAGTGCTCGCTCGAACTCGAAATAAAAGTAGCCCGTCGGCTTAGTAGTCGAGTGAATGATTCGAACTCAAAGTAATGTAGCCCGTAGGCGTAACAGTCGAGTGAGTGCTTGCTCGAACTCGAAAGTGGCCCGTAAGCTTAGTAGTCGAGTGAATGATTCGAACTCGAAGTAATGTAGCATGTAGGCATAATGGTCGAGTGAGTGCTTGCTCGAACTCGAAAGTGGACCGTAGGCTTTGTAGTCGAGTGAATGATTCGAACTCGAAGTAATACAGCCCGTAGGTATAATGGTCGAGTGAGTGCTTGCTCGAACTCGAAATAAAAGTAGCCCATAGGCTTAGTAGTCGAGTGAATGATTCTAACTCAAAGTAATATAGCTCGTAGGCATAATGGTCGAGTGAGTGCTTGCTCAAACTCGAAAGTGGCCCGTAGGCTTAGTAGTCGAGTGAATGATTCGAACTCGAAGTAATATAGCCCGTAGGCATAACGATCGAGTGAGTTCTTGCTCGAACTCGAAAGTGGACTGTAAGCTTAGTAGTCGAGTGAATAATTCGAACTCGAAGTAATGTGGCCCGTAGGCATAATAGTCGAGTGAGCGCTTGCTCGAACTCAATCCTGTTTGCATAATAAATCTCGAAACAGAGGAATGTTTCTTGGATATAAGATATCGGTAAAGAAGAGGACTTTCTTTCAAGTCATTATACATGTGTTCATGTTTTGCGTCAGGGCTTAGGCCAACTACACGAGCATGGTTCGTTTTGACCATTTGGCTCTTATAACGTTTCTTATTGGAACCCTGTTGTTACGAAATAACTTTCTTGTATCAGAACTTGATATATTTGAGGGCTAATGTCCCTCCAGTATTCGAGGTCGATTGTAAACAGGCCTCGGATACTGTCGAATTATTTCTAAGTTTAGCATGATTACTGCTTGCCTTATTAAAAACCTTGCCGAAAAACCCATTTGGATAAAACCGGTCTAAGAGAAAAAGAGTACAACGCGTGCTTTCTGACCTAGGGCTTCGTATTGAAGGATCCATCCTAGCACCTGATTGGACTCCTGCAGGGGTTAGTTTCGAAATGTAAACGAATATGGGAGGGTCGTACCTTAGCAGTAGTATTGTTTTAGGTGTGACACATTCTAATTGCTTGATAGTTGTCTGCCGTTGATAATGCCGAGCTTGTATGATCCTTTTCTGACATTTTCAAGAACCTGATACGGTCCTTCCCATTTCGGTCCTAATTTTTCTTCGTTTGGATTTCGGGTATTGAGGGTGACTTTTCTTAGCACTAAGTCCCCGAGTTTAAAATGGCGAAGCTTGGTTCTTCGATTATAGTATCTTTTGATTCACTGCTTTTGGGTGGCTAATTGGACGAGAGCAGCTTCTCATTTTTCATCCGATAATTCGAGGCTAGTGTTCATAGCCTTGTTATTTGACTCTTCTGTTGTATACCGAAACCTGGCACTGGGTTCCCCAACTTCGACTGGAATCAAGGCTTCGGAGCCATATACTAAGGAGAACGGGGTCTCCCTCGTACTTGATTTTGATATTGTTCGATATGCCCAAAGAACTTCGAGTAGGATTTCTCTCCATTTTCCCTTAGCGTCGTTCAGCCTCTTCTTTAGGTTTTGAATGATAGTTTTGTTCGTTGATTCAGCCTGTCCGTTCCCACTGGGGTGATACGGTGTTGATAATATCCTTCTTATTTTGTGGTCTTCAAAGAATTTTATCACTTTGCTGCCCACAAATTGTTTCCCATTATCACATACTATTTCGGCGGGTATCTCGAATCGACATACGATATGATCCCAGATAAAGTCTATAACTTCTCTCTCTCTTACTTTCTTGAATGCCTGTACTTCAACCCATTTAGAGAAATAGTCATTCATAAATAAAATGAATTTAGCTTTACCTGGGTCGATGGCAGATGGCCGACGATATCCATTCCCCATTTCATGAATGGCCATGGGGATAGGACTGAGTGAGGTTGCTCTCCGGGTTGATGGATCATTGGTGCAAACCTTTTGACATTTGTCACATTTTCAAACAAATTCCTTCGCATATTTGCCCATATCGATCCAATAATACCCTGTCCTGATTATTTTTTTATACTAATGGATCGGCACCGGAATGATTCCCACAAGTGCCCTCGTGTACCTCACATAAGATGTAATCGGTATCTCCTGGATCCAAGCATACTACCAATGGTCCATCGAATATCCTTCGGTATAGCATTCCATCTAAAGCCAACGTGAATCGAGCAGCTTTAGTCCATATGGCCCTTGAATCTTTAGGGTCCGATGGGAGCTTTCCGTTCTTTAAGTATTCAATATACTTATTTCTCCAATCCCAGGTTAAGCTTGTAGAATTTATCTCGGCGTGACCTTCTTCAATCACAGATTTCGAGAGTTGAACGACAGTCCCCGAGCTCAAGTCACCTTCCTTGATCGATGATCCCAAATTCGCAAGTGCATCAGCCTCACTGTTTTGCTCTTATGGAACATGCTGTAAAGTCCATTGTTTGAAGTGGTGCAAAGTGACATGTAGTTTGTCCAAATACTTTGCATTCTATCTTCTCGGACTTCGAATGTATTGTTTACTTGACTTACCACCAACAAAGAGTCACATTTGGATTCAATAACTTCTGCTCCCAGGTTTTTAGCTAGCTCGAGACCTTCAATCATGGCCTCATACTCGACCTCGTTGCTAGTCAACCTGGTAGTTTTAATAGATTGTCTAATAGTGTTACCCGTGGGTGGCTTTAAAACTATGCCTAGCTCGGACCCTTTCACGTTCGAAGCCCCGTCCGTAAAAAGGGTCCATACCCTCGATGACGTACCCGATTTCAATAGGAGTTCTTTTTCGACTTCGGGTATGAGGGTCGGCGTGAAATCGGCCATGAAGTCCGCTAAAATTTGAGACTTGATGGCCGTACGAGGTTGATATTCGATATCATACCCACTGAGTTCGACGGCCCATTTGGCCAATCGGCCTAATAGTTCGAGCTTGTGCAAAATATTACGAAGTGGGTAAGTCGTTAATAAGTATATGGGATGACATTGAAAGTACGATCGTAACTTTCTAGAGGCGCTTATCAGTGCAAGTGCCAATTTTTCTAGGTGCGGATATCTAGTTTCTGCTTCTCCCAAGGTTCGACTTATATAATAAATGGGAAATTGCGTACCTTGCTCTTCCCAAACTAGGACACCGCTTACTGCGATTTCCTATACTGCTAAGTATAAGCAAAGTGTTTCGTCTGTTTTTGGAGTGTGAAGTAGTGGCGGGCTCGACAGATATTGTTTTAGTTCTTTTAATGCATGTTGGCATTCCGGGGTCCAAGAGAAATCGTTCTTCTTTTTGAGTAGGGAGAAAAATTTATGACTTCGATCTAATGATCTCGAAATGAATCGGCCTAAGGCCGCAATCCATCCCGTTAGCCTTTGTACAACTTTCACGCTGTCCACGATGGTGATGTCTTTGATGGCCTTGATTTTATCGGGGTTAATCTCGATTTCCCGATTTGACACCATGAAGCCAAGGAACTTGCCCGAACCGACCCCGAAAACACATTTTTCGGGGTTGAGCTTCATGTTGTATTTCCTCAAAATCTCGAACGTTTCCTGCAAATGGATCAGATGGTCCTCTGCGCGCAGGGACTTAACTAGCATGTCATCAATATAAACTTCTATTGATTTACCTATTTGTTCATCGAACA
Organism: Nicotiana otophora; assembly: GCA_000715115.1. Classification (NCBI taxonomy): domain Eukaryota; kingdom Viridiplantae; phylum Streptophyta; class Magnoliopsida; order Solanales; family Solanaceae; genus Nicotiana; species Nicotiana otophora. The sequence continues at coordinate 102,012 of AWOL01S0011248.1, read as the reverse complement.
TTTTATTTACTAAGCGTTGGTAAGTAGCCCCTGCATTTTTTAGCCCGAAGGGCATCACGTTATAACAATATGTTCCATATTTGGTGACAAATAAAGTCTTTTCCTGGTCCTCTGGGTTCATCTGGATTTGATTATACCCAGAATAGGCATCGAGAAAAGTGAGGATGTCGTGACTGGCCATGGCATCGATCATGCGATCGATGTTGGGAAGCGAAAAAGAATCTTTGGGACATGCTTTGTTCAAATCCTTATAGTCCACACACATTCTAAGTTTGTTCCCTTTTTTAGGCACTACAACTATATTTGCCAACCATTCAGATATTTCACCTCCCGAATGGACCCTATCTTGAGAAGTTTGGTTACATCATCTTTTATGAATGCGTGTTTTACCTCGGACTGGGGCCTTCTCTTTTGCTTCACCGGTCTGAACTTAGGGTCCAGGCTTAGACGATGCGTCGTTATGTCCGGTGGATCCCTGTTATATCTAAATGGGACCAGGAAAAACAATTAACGTTATCGATAAGGAATTGAATAAGTTTCTTCCTGAGTTCAGGGCTCAACCCCATTCCTGGGTATACCTTTCGTTCGGGCCAGTGCTCGATTAATGTGACTTGCTCCAGTTCCTCAATTATTGATTTGGTGGCGTCAGAGTCATCGGGAATCATGAAGGATCGAGGAATCCTCTGATCATCATCTTCTTCGATCTTCTTGTTATCTGGTTGGGTCGAAGCCGATGTCTGTGATTGCTATTTGGTATCTCGTTCCCCTTCTGAGCCAGATCCCTTTACTGGCGAAGGCGAGGATATTGGTTTCACTTCCTCGACAGCGAACATTTCTTTTGCGGATGGTTGTTCTCCGTACACTGTTTTGACTCCTCTCGATGTTGGGAATTTGAGGACCCGGTGTAGGGTCGAAGGTGCAACTCTCATGTTGTGGATCCATGGCCTTCCGAAAAGGGCGTTGTATCTCATGTCGCCTTCGATCACGTGAAACTTCGTTTCATGGATGGTTCCGGCCACGTTTATTGGTAGAATTATCTCGTCTTTGGTGGTTTCACATGCCATATTGAATCCGTTTAGAACTAGGGTTGCGGGTATGATCTGGACCTGCAGGCCGAGCTGTTCTACGACCTTTAATATGATGATGTTAGCCGAGCTACCTGGATCAATCAACACACGCTTAACTTTAGTTTTATTCATGAGTACGGATATTACCAGTGCATTGTTATGGGGTTGTATGACTTCTTCTGCATCTTCATCATTGAAGGACAAAGTTTCTATGGGTGTGTAATCTTGAGTTCGAGATCGTTTTTTTCTCACGATCGATGTTTTAGTGCGTTTAAGCACTGGTCCCTGAGGGGTATCAGCACCGCCGATGATCATGTGAATGATATGTTGTGGTTCTTCTTGTTCGTTTTTCTTGCCGAAATCCCTGTTTTTAAAATGGTTCTTCACCCTATCGCTCAAAAATTCCTGAAGGTGCCCTTTGTTAAACAACCGGGCTACTTCCTCTCTTAGTTGCCTGCAATCTTCCGTTCTGTGGCCATGGGTGCCATGATATTCGCACATTTGATTGGGATTCCTCTGGGCAGGATCGGTCTGCATGGGTCGAGGCCATTTAGTGTCTTTGATGCGTCCGATAGCCGATACGATGGCGGATGCATCAACGCTGAAATTATATTCTGATAACCGAGGTGCTTCCTTAGATCCGGCAGGCCTATCGAAACTACTTCTGTTTCTCAGCCCCCGAGACACTTGACCTCGATCACTTCTTTTGTTATTTTGCCTGAGGTTATGTCTCGATTCACCGACTCTGTGGCTTCCGTTGTATGGTTGGTATCGATCCCCAATCGGACCTCATTCCCGATTAGTATCCCTTCGAACAGCGGGTTCAGACCCCAATTGATCATCTTCGACCCTAATTTTCGATTGGTACCGATTGTGCACGTCGGCCTATGTGATGGCAGGGTATTCGATCAAGTTATGCTTTAATCGCCGTAAAGCCGTCGAACTTCGCTCGTTCAAACCTTGAGTGAAATCCTGAACAGCCCAATCGTCTGTGACTGGTGGCAGGTCCATTCGTTCCATTTGAAAACGAGATATGAACCCCCTCAGCATTTTGTTATCCTTTTGTCTTACCTTGAAGAGGTCCGTTTTTCTTGTTGCGACTGTTATGGCACCGGCATGCGCTTTTACAAAAGAATCTGCTAACATGGCGAACGAGTCGATGGAATTTGGCGGTAGGTTGTGATACCAAATCATTGCCCCCTTTGAGAGGGTCTCTCCGAATTTTTTTAGCAACACAGATTCGATTTCATCGTCATCTAAATAATTGCCCTTGATGGCACATGTGTAAGAAGTGACATGCTCGTTGGGATCGGTCGTTCTGTTATATTTGGGAATTTCGGGCATACGGAATATTTTGGGGATTGGTTTTGGGGCTGCGCTTGAGGAAAAAGGTTTTTGCACGAAATTTTTCGAATCCAACCCTTTTATCGTTGGTGGAACTCTCGGGATCTGATCGACCCTTAGAGTTATAAGTTTCTACTTTTTTATCGTTGGCTTTGACTCACTTTGTGAGTTCCTCGAGAAATTTAGCAATTTCGGGAGTAGTCCCTAATTCCTGCTCATTTGACTTCACTATGGCTGGTTCCGTTCTGTGGGTGATTTCTCGGGGTGGATTGGGCTCCGGCCTGCTCTGTAGCTGGGTTTGGCTCTACAACTGAGCTATTGCTGCCTGTTGGGCTTGCAACATTTCAAAAATCATACACAAGCTAATGCCGTTTTCCTCGACGTTATGAGTATCTCGAGCCGCAGACCGAGTGCCACCATGGATGCTATTCTCGGGTTCAGCATACAGGTTCGCCTCAATGGCCACATGTGAATTGATATCTATCGGCACTCTAACCCAAGCTCCAACTGCATTGACAAGTGGTATTTCGGTACTGGGTATCAAGTTGTTGTTCTCATCTTGAAGACCAGCTTCATTATCGATAGGTAAGGCCATTTGATTGGTAGTTAGTCGTTGCTAATACGAAATCCGAGATACTTTCGGAAACAAGCGCAAAACGGTGCTTTTTTGCAGATTCGTATCAAATAATCATTGTTATCTTTAGCCCCACGGTGGGCGCCAAATTATTTACCCGAAAAACGGATAGAGTTAAATTTATTCATAGTTCTAAGGATATGTAATATAGCTCAATACAAATCGTAAGGATAAAAGGAAATATTAAATATGGACCGCAGAAAAGACAAAATAAACACAGTTGTAACGAAAGCGATTTTTTGGGACCAAGCAAGATAAATCAGTTTATGAGACTTAAGAGAATAATTCTCGAATATAAGTGAATATAGTGCTTCAATTACAATGTGAGCTCCCAAAAACTATTGCTTTTCAGAAATGATCAAACTCCTCTTTATAGTAGAGGGACCGTACTTATAATTAAAAAATACTCAGTGGGAGATCCATGATAAATCAGTTTTTTCTCAATTCCTACCAAGATTCTCTTATCTAGTGGGATTACAACGGCTTTTGTCTGTGAGTCCGATCTGATTCGGGCTCTTGATCTTGGCTTGAGCCCGATTCTAACTCGAGCTCTCGATCTTTGGTTTAAGCTCGATTTCAAATCGGACCCTTGAATTGATTCGGGGTCAATATTGGTTGGTCTCTGGTTCATAAGCTTGATAGCTTTACTCTACATCATAGTTCGACTTTGAATCGAGCTCGATAACAATTTCGATCTCGACACTAATCGACCCCTCAGGTTCGAGGCTGGTTTGTTCCATCTTCGGAACCCATCTCGAAATTTCGCTTCGATTAATTATTATTCGAACTCGATCAGACGTGCGAAGGCCGAAATCTATTTCGACCGTATACAAAGTGAATCTCTTAATCACTATGTGGGGGTTGTAATTTATGAATTTTGGATTTTTGCTAAAGAGGGTGGAATAGAGGATGGGGTCGCCAGGAACGAAGACCGAATGAGAGGGGTCGTTGGGAAGATGATTGGGCTGGGGTAGGATTTTTGTTTTTCTTTTAAGTTTTTTTTCTTTCCTTCAAAAGCTTTTTTTTTAAAAAAATATTTAAGCTAAATCCATGTGTCTTCGTCTTGTTCGTCAATCTAGCGTGTGAATTACACGTATCTTTTGTATTTGGCTGCTTATCAAATTTTGTGCCTAAATGACATAGTAAAGGTCTAGTTAAAATGTTAAAATGAAACAGACTTAAATTAAGTATCTAAGTGAAATGTATGTACAACTTTATGGGCTATTCGATGTACTTTGCCTTTAATAAATATTATGACACGTCTTGTGTTGTGAGTAGTGGATACTATTATTATCACGATGGTAATGGGATGGTTGTGGTCTTAGGGGTGTTTGGTTATCTCGATATATATTTTGGATAAATTTATTATGAGTTTGGTTGGAGGTATTAGTTAAAATCTATATTATTTTTATACCAAAACTTGGTATAGCTTATCCGATATGCAAAAGGTGGGACAAATTATACAGGTTATAATTCTGATTTTAATCCCATGATTATAGTCTTACGAGTTAGGATATTCTGATTTTGAACCAAACCATAGTGAACCTGTAGTGATGGTTATGTTCTTTTAAGTGTTTTTATTTTTCAATATTATGACAAATATGACACTATGCATTTTCAAGAAAGAAGTTGTTTTAGGTCATCTAAGAGGTACTAGCTAGCTTTAGAAGTACTGTCAAGTTGGAGCGTGTAAAATGATGCCCACAAAAATATAACAAAGAGTAAAATAACAAAATTCACACCATATTGAGCTTTCTTGACCATCACCTAACATATATAGAAAGGAAAAAAGTTAAAGAAAAATCAAACTTCAATTAGTGTCTTTGGTCCAGGGAAGATCATGAGATATAATGGTGTAGAAGAAGAGAACTCACGAATTAGTCTCCTTCAGCCAAGCGCCTAATTATTCTTATCTTTAATTAGCTTATTTATTTTTTGGAACAAATGAATAGTGAATAAATCACTTTTTTCTCCTATCCCTTCAACTGTAGAGGAATTAACGTGCCTAATTTTGTCTTTGAATAAATATTGATCTTGGTTTCTTCTTCTTTTCAGCCGACTCTTCTTTTCTCAATGATTTTTAAGCTAAATGTTGATGTTTTCTTCTCTAATGGTAATTTTTTATGATCGAAGCCATTTTTCAGGATTTCTTTTTAAATAAAAAGACACTTTTTAGTGTCCGGTTACCAGAAAATATTTTCCAATCAAAGAGGGAAAAAACATCTTTGTCTCGCTTATGGGTGGAAGTCATTTTCTCTGCAATTATTTTAACTTCTAACTTCATATTACTTATTCCAACCTTATCATGTATACACTATTATTAATCTTTATTATAATACTCAAAATTTCATCAAAACACTCCAATTTATTAATATTAATATTACACATGCAATATTTATTAAAATCAGAAAATACTTTTCACTCACCAATCAAATACGGAAAAATATTTTTCAAAAAGTATTTTCCTTACAAAATAACTTGTCATACCAAACACACTACTAATATTTCGAAAATAGGGCAATTTTGATATGTGTTTGTGAACCATGATACTCTTAGCTAGCGTTTGGACATAGATTTAGTTGAAACTTGAAAAAAGAGTTTTTAAAGTTGTGTTGAAAAATAATTTTTTAAAGTTGAAGCTGTGTTTGGATATGCATTTTATTGAAGAAAAGTTGAAGTTTTGTGAGTGGAAGAAAACATTTCACCCTGGGAAATTTCAAAATTTTTTGAAGTTATTTTTCCCAAAACATGATCATATTTCATAAATAAAAAATATTTTAAAATTATTTTTGAAAAATTAAGTCAAAATCTACGGCCAAACGGGAGCTTAATATCTTTGGTTGTTTTTTCTTGTTTTCTTTTTGTTTGTTCTTTGTGTTTGACGATCACTACCATGTCTTCTTGCTTTGTTTGTTATAATGAAGGTGATAAAACTATCCAAGTGTCATTACGACGTGTGTCAACATGTTTGTTTTCCTTTCGTTGGATTTATATTTCCTGTGTATCATAAACCATTTAGGTCTTTACTCACTTACATCTGCCCATATGCTTTTCCTTCTTCTTTGTTGGTTTGTAATTAATAATAATTTCTTTTAACATCTTGTTTCCTACTGGACGCTTCAAAACGGATCTTCCTTTAACAATGCAAGAATTGATCGTTATTCTATTCGGGTCAAAATCACCGTCCGCACTATAGGAGTGTTCCTAACCTTGTCAATAAGGGGAAAGAATCTTTGCATTCTGAAAAGTTAACAACAAGAAAAGTGTAACAAATTTTAATATTATTTGATTTTAAAGGGTTACAAACTCTAGAATCTCTCTAAATTCAAGGTGAGCGACCTCAAGTCTTCATTTAATTGGTACATATGTTGATACAAAGTGATTGCTTATTTTCTGTCACAAACTATTAGAATTCAGCCATTAGAGCTAACTGTAAGCGTGAAGAAGACGAGAGAATTTGGGAATTTTTCAACTGTTTTCAACTGTTATTTACAGGCCTAACAAACTAACTATATACAAGGTGGTTAGTAAAAAGACTAAATAATAATAATAAAGACCCCTAGCTTCTAGTAGTGACAATATGGCCCAGAATAACTAACTACACCTAACTAACTTCCAATACTCCCCCTCAAGCTGGAGGTGGAGAATGTTCAACACTCCCAGCTTGCTTAATAAAAAGCGATGTTGTATAGCTGTCAATCCTTTGGTGAAAAGATCTGTTGTTGATCTCTAGTGGAAACATATTGACTAGTTAAGAGCCCTTCTTTAATACGTTCTCGAACAAAATGACAGTCCATCTCGATGTGTTTGGTGCGTTCATGAAAGATTAGGTTCACAGCTATTTGCATTGCTGCCTTACTATCATAGAACAATGTCACAGGCTTAAGAATGGATACTCCCAACTCTGAAAACAGACCCAATAACCACACTATTTCTGAAACTGCTGATGTCATGCTGCGATACTCTTCTTCAGCACTGCTTCGTGAAACATTGTGTTGCTTCTTTGATTTTCATGAAATCAATGACTCACCAAGCTTGACTGCATAGCCACTAACAGACCTTCTAGTCATTGGGCATGCTGCTCAGTCAGAATCACAAAAGGCGGTTAATGTATCAAAATGTCCTCGCTTTAGTAGCACCCCCATTCCTGGTGTAGACTTCAAGTACCTGACCACTCTAACTGCAACATCCATATGTGACTTCTTAGGTAATTGCATAAATTGACTTAAAGTCTGTATTGCATAACTAATACCAAGTCGAGTGACTGTTTAGATTTTGGAGTTTCCCTATTAACTTTTGATAGCTAGTTGCATCTTTTAGAGGATGTGCATTCTCTACTCCAGCAGCTTTGTCATACTCAAATGTGGTGAGCTTCTGATTGACTTCAAGAGGTGCTAAGGATAGTTTGGCACCACTTAAGCCTGTAATGACCCAGACGGTCGTTTCGAGAGTTGTAGCCCCGTTCCTCCATTTACTGCTCCATTCATACTTTATAGCTGTTATATGACTTATCAGGTTAGTTGGTTCGGGTCCGGAGTGAATTCAGTATGAAATGAGACACTTAGTCTCTTAAATGGAAAGCTTCAGTTGAAAAGGTCGGCCGAATATTGATCTATATGTAAATGACCCCGGATTCGAATTCCGATGATTACAGTATCTCTGTATAGGTTTCGGCGTCGTTTATAAAATTTGGAAATTTTGAAGTTTCTTAGGCTTGAATCCGTGTGTAATTCGTATTTTCGATGTTGTTGGAGGTGATTTGAAGATTCGATTAAGTTTGTATGATGTTATAA
>AWOL01S0011248.1:43255-93662 GCA_000715115.1 Nicotiana otophora | reverse complement strand
GCAGGTTGAGTGCAAGTGCGGAAAGGGGTGGAGACCAGCAGGGGTCGCAGGTGCGATGGTTTCTCTGCACCTGCGATAGCGCAGATGCGGACCATGGGTCGCAGAAGCGGAGGCAACCGGTGTTAGTCATTTTCGTAGGTGCGCCCAGATTTTTCGCACCAGCGGGCGCGCAGGTGCAAGCCACGCTCCGCAGGTACGGAAGTTCCTGGGCAGAACCTATATCAGCGGGGTCCGAGATGTTTGGCTTCATTTCATCATTTTGAGCTCGGATTTTAGAGATTTTGAGAGGGCTTTTCAAGTGGAATTCTTGAGGTAAGTTCCTTGTCTTCATTTTTTTTCAATAATTACGTTTCCCTACTGATTTCCCACCTAGATGGTGTGTTTTTGAGGTGTAAATTGGAGATTTGAGGCTAGGGATTTGGAGAGTTAGTTGTGAGGTTTTGAATGACCAATTGGTGTCGGATTTTGATGAATTTGGTATAGTTGGGCTCGTGAGTGAATGAGATTTCGTATTTTATGACTTTTGTTGGATTTCGAGACGTGGGCTCGGGGGCCTGGTTTGGGCCGATTTCGGACTTTGGCCGTAATTTCATATTTTTCTCGTGAAATTAATTCCTTTAGCCTAAATTGATTGTATTGAACTGGTTGTATCTAGGTTCGGGACGTTTGGAGACGGATTTGAGAGACAAAGGGTATTTTGGAGTAGAATTTAGCCCAGATTGAGGTAAGTAACACTTTCAAACTTGGTTCTGAGGGTTCGAAACCTCGAATTATGTGTTATGTGATTAGTATTGAGGTGACGTACATGCCAAGTGACGGGCATGCAGGCGTGCACCGTGAGAATTATGACTTGATTGAATCCATGGTACGGTATAATGGTTTTATCTTGTTGATACCCGTGTATTCTGCATGCGATAAAGTAATTGAGCTGTCACTCATGCTAGATATCATGTTTAGGCTTTATGCCGGTACTGTTTGGACCCATAGTGGTTGTTTCTTATTGTTGTCTTACTGATTTCATTGATATTTCATACTCAATCATATTTATTCATTTCATATCTCATCTCAGTCTCTGTTATTATTTATTGATGCATCGTATCATTATTTTCGGGCTAGTATCATGACATTGTGAGCCCGTGAGAGAGAGACTAGAGAGATTGATGACTGAGTGAGGCCGAGTGCCTGGTTATGAGTGACACTTGTGGGATCGAGCTGCACGCCGCAGTTGTTATACTGATTTATAATAGCGCTTGGGCTGAAGGAGCCCCTCCGAAGTCTGCGCACACCCCCAGTGAGCGCGGTTGATATTATATAGAGATGGATCTTCTCCACAGGGATGGATTGACCTTCCTCGGTACTGGGTGACTTATAGTCAGTGATGTATATATTCTGGGATGGATCTTCCCTGGGCCGTAAGGGCTATATACAGTACCGAGTGGTTTATTATTTGAGAGTGTGAACTTGGAGATGGATATTCTCCACAGGGCTGGATTGGCCTTCCTCGGTACTGGGTGACTTATAGTCAGTGATGTATATATTCTGGGATGGATCTTCCCTGGGCCGTAAGGGCTATATACAGTACCGAGTGGTTTATTATTTGAGAGTGTGAACTTGGAGATGGATATTCTCCACAGGGCTGGATTGGCCTTCCTCGGTACTGGGTGACTTATAGTCAGTGAAGTATATTTTTCGGAATGGATCTTTCTTGGGCCGTATGGGCCATATACAGTACCGAGTAGTTGAGTATTCGAGAGTGTGAGCACATGAGGCTGTTAGCATGGTGCATCACATACAACATTGCATTGGCATGGTAGAGGTTAAGGAGTTATATTTGTTTTTTTCATATCATTCAGATTGATCCATTTTACTGTTTTAAGATATCTACCGAACTTGAAAGCATGTCTACATTTCTACACTGTTATTTTCTATATTGAAATGTGTCGGTTGAGTTCGTCACTACTTTCATCCCATAGTTTGGGTTTGTTACTTACTTAGTTGGTTGTACTCATACTACACCCTGCACCTCGTGTGCAGATCCGGGTACTTCTAGTTACAACGGCTGCTGATTGAGGAGATAAGATCTCGGAGACTATCGAGGTAGCTGCATGGCGTTCACAGGCCTTGACTCTCTTTCATTATCTTTATCTGTACTTCAGTTTTTAATCCTTAGATATTGTAGTACACCGTATTCTGACACAGATGTTCATGTACTCAGTGACAACCCGATTTTGGGAATGTTTGTATCGTATTTTGGATATTTCTATTTTCAAAAGGCTTTTTCCCCTTAATTATTAAATTGCTTCTGCCTATATTTTAAAGTTTTTACTTTGTTGAGATAGTTGAGTAGCGACTTGCCTAGTTGCACAATAGGCGCCATCACGACGGTTGATTTTTGGGTCGTGACAAAGCCCAACTCAGAGATAATCTCTAAGGTATGTTTTCTTTGGTTGAGTAGTATCCCGTGATTGGATCTCAATACCTCAATACCGAAGAAATACCTCAATTCTCCCAAGTCTTTGACTTTGAATTGCTGATGTAGGGCTGTTTTTGCTTCATCAATCATCTCCTTATTGCTTCCAATCTATAGCAAATCATCAACATAAATGAGGATGATGGCAATATCCTTGCCTGACTTCTTGGTGAACATAGAATAATCATAAGTCCTCTGCATAAAACCTGCACCCACCAAAGCTTTTGTGAACTTTAAATTCCATTGCCTCGATGCCTGCTTGAGACCATATAAGGACTTCAGCAATCTACATACCTTCTGCCCCCTCCGCCTTTGAAAACCCTGTGGCAAATCCGTGTAGACTTCTTTAAATAGATCTCCTTGAAGAAAACCATTAAACACATCCATTTGGTATAAGGACCAATCCTTTGAGGCTGCAAGGGCTATCACAAATCTAACTATCACCATCTTTGCCACTAGTGAGAAAGTCTCATGATAGTCCAATCCCTCTCGTTGATTGTAATCCTTTTCCACTAGTTGAGTCTTGAACCTTTCTACTTCTCCATTAGCTTGGTACTTTATTTTGTATACCCACTTAGACCCAATAGAAGCTTTTCCCGGTGGTATGTCTACTACCTCCCAGGTCTTATTCTCTTCTAATTTTTGTACCACTTGTTTCGTGGTTGTGATCCATGTATCATCCTTTACAGTTTCCTTGAAACTATGAGGTTCTTTCAGGACTGAAAAAACTGATACAGAGCTTCTGTATTTTGGGGACATCCTCTCATAAGAAAGGAAGTTTGAGATTGGATAGTTACATCTTGAGGATTGCTGAGGCTACACTACATAGTCCCTTTTCCATATAGGTGGATTTTTTTACTCTAAGTGACTGTCTAGTTGGTGCATTGGAACTAGACTCAGCAACATGCACATCTTGCACATTTTGAGCATCAACAATAGGCACATCTTGAACAGGTCCATCAACAGACATATCTTTAGCAATGTTCAGTGCATCATGTACATCTGGTGATTCAAATGCTTAAGGGGAAACATGTGCCTCTGTCTTCTAAACTGCTGAGCCTTCAACATGATCTATAAATCTTTCATCAAACTCTGGACAAAATGTTTCAGATATATCACCTACATTAGGAGTTGGCACTAAAGGTTTATCAAATCCTTCCACTTGTGGTGTAGTATTATGATCTACACTATAGCCTCCTTCTACTGGTGAATATATACTTGTTATTTCTGTTGTGTTTGGAGCTTGAAATGGCCCTTCAGGACTATGCACATCTAGTAATGCACCTGGTGGAACTTGTAATTCTGTCTCCAAAAAGATGGCACCAACATCATTTGATATGAATGAATGTTGTTGTTGTATCTTCTTAAATAGAAACTCATATTCCCTGAAATATACATCCCTGCTAATAAAGAAGGTTCTAGTGGTTAAATCATATAATCTATAATCTTTCTGAGTAATTGAATATCCCATGTGAACAACCCTTCTTGCTCTAGCAGCAAACTTGTCTTCTAACACCAGATTTGTGACATAACATAAGCACAAAAATACTCTTACGTGGGCTATTGAAGGCTCTCTATCATACAACATTAAATAAGGACTCTTTCCATTTAAGATCCTAGTGGCAATCTGTTTATTATGTAGACAACAGTTTGCACACATTCCCCCCAAAATATATCTGGTACATGGCTTTGAAATTTCAATGCCCTAGCAGTGTTCAATATATGTCTATGTTTCCTTTCATCTACCCCATTCTGTTGAGGTGTATATACACAACTACTTTGATGAATGACACCTTGTGATAACAAAAATTCATTCCATTGTTTATTTAAAAACTCCTTTCCATTGTCTGTTCTCAACACTTTAACAGAAGTATCAAACTGTGTTTTGACCATGCAAACAAACAGTTTCAAGAAAATGATAGTTTCATTCTTAAACTGCATCAAGAAAATCCAAGTAGCCCTGGAGAAATCATCTACAACTGTAAGAAAATAATGCTTCCTATCATGAGTACTCTTTTTATATGGCCGCCATACATCCATGTGAACTAACTCAAATGGCCTAGTACTCTTTTTTTCACTATCAGGTAAACTCAGTATAGATTGTTTAGCTAGAGGGCAAACAGAATATTTATTTTGCATATCACTATCTACTTTATTTTGTAAAAAAGAAACATGCTGCTTAACAGGAACAGAAGCATGGCCTAGTCTTTCATGCCACAAACATGTTGTTTCACCAATTGAGCCTTTCACATAACCATGAGCTGATAGCGGTCTCACTCCTTTTCCTTTCAGCACATACAGACCTTCATCTTCCTTATCAATCCCCTTCACCCATCCATTGTAAAGGCCCTGAAACTCACAGAGTTCAAGTAAAAAAATGGCATCACACCTTAGGTATCTAGTCAGCTTGGACACTGATATTAGATTAAATTTGAAATTAGGAACATGAAGTACATTCTGCAGCTTATCAATAGCTGACAGATATGAACTCCCCGCATGTTCAATCTTTGTACTACCACCACTTGGTAATATTACTGGATCTTGTGCCCTGTTATATACCTTTCTTACATCACTCATTAAGTCTAAAGTAGATGATATATGATGTGTAGATCCTGAATCCACAATCCAGTCATCATTCCTTTTGTTTGAAATATGCACATTAGAATACGATGCAGTAATTATACCTGCAATAGTTGCTTGATTTTGAGTCTGAGTGTCACTTGGTGGTGAGTCTTTGCTGAGCAAGCCTAGGATCTGCTGGTAATGTGCTTCTGTGAAGAAATAATCTCCTTTAGATTGTGATTCTACTTGTGAATTCTGAGTCACAAATCCTTCTATATGATTTACAGCAGAAAGCACTCCTTTAGGTTGAAATCCCTTCCTTTATTTGAAGTCTTCAGGATACTCGATAATCTTGTAGCAGTTTTTCTTTGTATGGCCTTTCATGTGGCAATGTTCACATTGTAGCTACTGTTTCCTTCATCGAAAATCTTGACCTCTCCCTGCTTGCATAACTAATGGATCTGCCTTTTGACCCATGGATCCACCTCCCAAGCATTGTTGACTCTCCTTCTGTATTATTAATGCATATGCCTGATTAAGGGTTAGTTCAGTGGTTTTCATCTTTGTCTACGAGCCTGATCATATGTGTCATTTAGTCCATTTAGGAATGCATAACCCTTTGTTGCTGCAAATGAGTCATATGCTCATTGGATTTTACACAACCACAGTTCGGAGATGGTACCAATACATTATACTCTGCCCATAACTCCTTCAACTTGGTAAAATACACAGCTAAAGAATCTGCCCCTTATGATAATCGCAAAATTGCTCTGTGCAATTGAAAAATACACACTCAATTCACCTTATCAAAGCGCTCCTGAAGGTCCTCCCAGACTGCACGTGCATCTGATGCATATATGATCCCACTAAGCAAATCCTTTGAAACAAAGTTCATAATCCAGCTGTGTACTATTGCGTTGCAAGATTCACATTCCTCATGGAGATTATCCTTGAACGACTCCTTAGCACAAGCTCACGTTACAAACCCTAATTTCCGCTTAGCTTTGAGGGCAAAATGCATCGATCTGCTCCACAATCCATAGTTTTTCGAACCTGTGAGCTGAATTGGAATTAGAATCAAGCCGGGCGTATCTGAAGGTTGAAGAAAAAGCAGATGTGTATGATCGATCTTCTCTGTCGCCATTGACACACCAATTCAACCAAGCAGATTTTCACAATTGAAAACAAAAGACTCTGAAATGGAGATTAAGCAGTTGAATTGAGTAAGCAATTAGTTGAGCGGAATCAAAAATCTTCACGAATCAATCTCCATGTCTCTAATACCATGTTAGAATTCAGCCATTGGAGCTAGCTATAAGCGTGAAGAAGACGAGAGAATTTGGAAATTTTCCAATTGTTTCCAACTGTCATTCACAGCCCTAACAAACCAACTATATACAAGGTGGTTAGTAAAAAGACTAAAAATAATAATAAAGACCCCTAGCTTCTAGTAATTACAATATAGCCCAAAATAACTAACTACACCTAACTAACTTCCAATACAAATATATCAACAAGTGCCGCAAATAATATTCTTTTATTAAATGCGGCAAACAAATAATTTGATTTGAAAGCAATGAATCTTTGATTTGCATTTTATTACTTGGATGCTTGAATGCTTTGTTCTTTTAAAATCTCTCTTGTTTCTTTTGTAGCTTTTGATGTGTCACTTTGTCTTTACAAAGGATTCTATTTTGACATAGAATTTTCAAAAGTTTTGAAATTAAATTAACATATTTAGAAGGGAAAAAGTCCAAATTTACATCTTTACTTTCGGATATTGTTTATATTTAATTGTCATTATACTATTCGGCCAAATTTATCCCTACCGCTATACTATTTGGCCAAATTTATCCCTACCATTAGTAAACCTTTAAAAATTACCCTTTAGTCCGTTAGGTAACTCAAAATCTTCCTATTCCCTTTTATTTAAATCACTTGTTCTTCTTCCTGATCCATTATTTTCAGGAACTACTATTAATGTGAATGCTAAAGATACTAAACTATACAAATTATTCGTAGATATTTTTAATTACCATTGAACCCACTTCTCTTATTGTGATAATGGTTTTGGAGTTGGTTTAAATTTTTTATAATTTTTCAACTATATACACACCGTAAAATTCTGTGGGTCTATTTGTTATGTATTATATGCAGCTGCTAATCATGTATGTACATGTATATTCGAATATATTTTGTAATTATCTATATAGAGTTTGGTCGACTAATTCAAGAGTGCATAATGCGTAGGCATTTGATTAAAGCAAAGTTGAATTCGACAATGCAAAATCTCCAAGGAACTTCAACTTCTATAACTAATACTTGCAAAGTCTTCATATACCTTTGGTGGAACGAATTCATTAAAGATGGGCTGTTGTAAATACTTTTGAAATTTAGACAAGCTACCTAATTTAGATTCTTCAATTTACTATACTTTGTTTACTAACCGCTGCATTATTTAATATTTCTTTCTCTTATGTTTTTTCAATTAAGAAAGCAGGTAAATGCCAACTATTTTGAAAATAGTGGATCAAGAAGAAGAATAAATGACTTAACTAAAATGATTTGGGAGATTTTGGATCACCTGATAGATTGGGGGGTAATTTATAAAAGTTTGTTGATAAAAGGGATAAATTTGACCGGATAGTATAACAATAGTGGTAAATTTGGCCGAATAATATAACGGAGGTTAGATGTAGACAATAGTCAAAAGTAGGGGAATAAATTTAGACATTTTTCTTATTTAGAAACTACATAAAAAGTACTATAAGTCACAATAGTTAACAATTAAAACAATTTAGAAAGTATTTGCAAAAGAATAAGGGTAAAAACAAAACCTTGTTTGACTTCCAAAAAAGCAATAGATTCACACAGAGAGTAGTCAGAGGCGGATCCAGGATTTTGACAGGATTGGTGCACTATTAAGAAGAGGTGGATCCAAAATATAAATTTTACGGGTTCAACCTTTAGTTCTTACGATTGCGTACCCATTGCACTTTTGGAATTATAAGTTCAAATTATTGTTTTTTAAATAGTAATTTTCTTACATCTATATCTATTTTCCATGTTGAAAATATTGAGATTTGTACCCATTGACTATATGCTACATCATACACTGCTACTAGTTTTAATATACACATTTTGTTTAATCATATAAAATTTTACATCGACAAAAGAAGAATAGGAATTTCAATGTGTGAAAATTTTGAAAGAATTAACCAAACAAAAAAATGAAATAAAAAGAAATAGTACTTAATTAATACGCAAAAAATAATATCAGACACGCTCATCTCCCATGGGCGTCTACTTCTAGAAAAAAAAAAGAAAAAAACAATAATATTGACATAAGATTTGTACTCACAACCTCACCTAGAGAGGTTACACTTAATAACCATCACATCATATAATACTTTGAGCATTGATGCACACATATATTTAAATATTTTTTGGAAAAATATAACATTGCTATACATAATTTAGGGCAGAAAACATGGATTCATGTGCCCGGTGGAACCCCTAGATACGCCCCTGGGAGTAGTAATTAATTACCTTGGGAATACTCGAGTTCATCTGATCCTTGGATGCCACAATAGATCCAATGAATTAAAGTTATAACAGCAGATGAACTGGCTTCTCGCATTACACGCATTATAATTTGAAACACAACTTGTGGACCTCCATATACCCTTTCTATCTTAACCTCTTTTTAGTTTCTAGAATAATATTTATTAAGAAATCCAATTGTTAAGTTATCATATTAACTACTCCATTATTTTTATACGACCTTGGATATCATTCAGAACAAAAGCAACAACTAATTTCCATAGTTAAGGTCATTGACACAGGAAACAAAAAATCTGTTACAGAAAGATTTTTGCATTTACTTTCCGCGGTGCCAAGGTTGTTCAGAGACCTTCATTTGTTTTTTTAGATTTGGAATATAAACAAGGACTCATATTGTGTTGGAAAAATATTGGATTATGGAGAGTATGATTTATTAAAGCTTGAGGTGTGTTAAGGACATTGTCTTTAAAAATATTTCGCTCACACAGTAAAGAATAAAAGTAGGCGTTTCCTCAGGATTCAACAAGCTCTTCCAGTTATAAACTGGGAACAGAATTAATAGAAAATTCATGAAAGAAGCCCAGCATATAGGAGGAAGAAAAAGATTCAGAAAGTTGTATTAGAAAGTATGTTTTTAGCTCTCCAAAGACCATGTTTATATAGGTGATAACGGCTAGATAACGGCTAGTTTCACTCTATTAAAATATAAAATAATTTACTAAATAATAAGTAGATGTAAATAATATTTCAAAGAGAAAAGATTTTTCAAACCATGATGGACATAACCTTTTGAGATACCACTAATTTTTCAACAAACCCCCACATATCTCAAAAGGGATATAAAAAAAATAAAAATAAAAATAGAGAGTATAATTTGCTGGGGTTCGAGTATAATGAAATTCATCTGGTGTCTTATAGATTATGCACCAAATATAGATAAAACAAGATTTAACTTACCGAATAATTGGTGAAGTTTATAACTTCTATGAACCAAAAATTCCTTTTGTAAGCTAGTGATTTTATTCATCATATTACACCACTATAATTTCTGCTGTTATCGCGGTTTTGCGCTAATAGCCATGCACGCGCCTGGTTTTCATGAGTGCTAAAGAAATTTTGTCACAAATTTCATAGGAGTGACCCTACTCCACACTCATATAGGTCCATCCATCAAGTGTATTCTGCAACACAATACATCACCTACAATAGGCTATGGATTATTGATTTAAGAGTATAGTAACTCAACCTCACAGTCCTTGCAGTCTTGCACTATATACACACACCTTAGGAAGAGACATAATTTAATAGTGCATATTTGATCTAATGACTTATTATGACCCATATGAACCTACTTCATGGGATCTCCAATCATATAAGTTGGGTTACCATCATTGTTGATACATCTCAAATTGGCAAAAGTCTCAACCCCTCGATGTTTCACTTATAAGTCAAAGGATCGGCCAAATCCTCTTTTGACTACACATAATATGTATAAAAAAATTTCATCTCTAAGCAACTGCTTTAAGACATTATATCTTAAGAAAATGTGTCTACTCTTCCCATTGAAAGATTTATTTTCTTACAATGGTTATTGCGTATTGGCAATCACAATTCATCGACATAATCATTGTCGGTTTAACTCACCGAGAGGTTGCTTAATCAACCTCATTGCCAGACAATTCCAATATTATAACACCCAACCAAAAGGTGATCACACAATCACTAGTGAATTTTTCACATTTGAATCAGAGATTTACTATCATTATTGTATCAATCTAATACAATGTAAAATTCACATATAGAATTCTAACTCATAGTATTTCTCGAGTAAGGAACAAAATCATCTCAATTGAAATGAAACTTGACTTCTATACAAGTGCCCTTTGAAGCATCTTTCAACACATATAAGAATTTATTTTCTTTTGGTATCATCCATATTTAAATACCAAGGTAGAATTTTCTAAACATAAAAGCAATTTTAACTTCTACAGAAATATCTCAAATCAGTAGGAAACAGGTCATAATTCAATGATTTCTTCACCCAAATGACTAAAAGACTTGAAGCAGCATAACTTTTGAAAGCCAGAAAAATAAAATATTTTGATCTTCCAATACAAATTTTTGCCACAAAAAATCTCAATTTTGTAAGGCTTTATTATAACATTAATAAACAATTTTTTTCACCTTTTTCCTTCTTATGATCAGGCTATATAACTCTGGACATCACAGTCCCCTACATTTTCGAAAATTTCAGGTTAAGAAGTTAACCTTTTCACAACTCATAAAGAGTTCTACTTTATAAATAATAAACTAATAATATAGCTTCACCCTGAAGATTTTTCTTCTATTTAGCTACATTATTAGATTCAGAAGAATATGAAGGTCTTATCTCATGTATTATGTTTACTATATCACATCATCGTAGTAGTTTATTCACATTAATTATTTTGCATACAAAAGGAATCAAGATCTCATAGTGCCTTGGAGTAGCTAATGTGTCTCTTATAAATTATTTTAAATGACTTTATTTAGAGGACCAAATTGATATTCTCATGACTCAAATAAAACTAGTTATGCCATATTTGAATATAAATGTAAGGCAAAATATTAAGATCTCACAAGATTTTGAATATCAACCCATATTATATCATCATCAACAGATATTTTAAGAAAGTAACATTTTAATTAAAAGATGGGTAAATGTTCTAAAAAAGTAGAATACATCTAGTTGATATGACACTTATAAGATGAGAAACATAAGTAAGGCAAATGATTTTTCTTCTTTACATCTGTCTATAATAAGACAACTTAATATCATTTCTACTAGATCAACTTAACATAAAAAAAAAACCATCATTTTAAAGACTAATGGAAAAAAAGTACAACATGAGCTTTTACATTATCTCAAAAAATAAAATTCACAAAAACTTAAGAGAGTTTCTTCGATCTTATATGTATCAACTTAGCAGATAAAATGCAAACAAATTGCACCATATACTATACAACCAAGATTCTAGTTAATTTAAAATTATATATAATTTTTATATAGGTGAGTGGTGTCACGACCCGAAATTTTTAACTTCGGATCGTGATGGCGCCTAACATTTCACTTGCTAGGCAAGCCAACATTAGAATAATATTATTTATTTTTAAAATAATTTTTAAATTATTAATAATCAAAAAAACAAATACGGAAGCAAAATTTAAAATATAGTGAATAATCCATAAAAAAAATAACGGTGTCTAAATACCATCCCAGAATTGGTGTCAGAAGTGCACGAACTTCTAGAATAAATACAAATAAAGGTCTGAATAAAATAAAACTGTCTGAAAACAAACACACAGCTAAAGTAAAGTAGACGGGGACTTCAGAACTGCGAATGCCGTGCAGTTATACCTCAAGTCTCCTCTGGGTAGCTGAAATCCGATCAAGTCTATGGTACGCCGCTAGGACCAACTCCAAAATCTGCACAAGAAATACAGAGTGTAGTATCAGTACAACCGACCCCATGTACTGGTAAGTGCTGAGCCTAACCTCAACGAAGTAGTGACGAGGCTAAGGCGGGTCACTTACATTACTTGTACGCAATTTTAGTAACAACAACAATAATAGAAATAAATCAGGTAACTCATTTATAATAATTGAAGCCAACTCAGCAGTCATAACCAATTATCATTTCCATGAATTCTGTTGCAGTGTGCAACCCGCTCTCACAATATATTCACATTCAATTCTGTTGCAGCGTGCAACCCGCCCTCACAATATATTCACATTCAATTCTATTGCGGCGTGCAAGCCGCTCCTCCAATATATTCATTTTAATCAAGTCTGTTGCGGCGTGTAACCCGATCCCCCAATATATAAATATGTATGTCGACTTTTAAATAAGTTTGTTGCGGCGTGTAACCCGATCCTTCAATATGGACTTTTAATAAGTCTGTTGCGGCATGCAACCCGATCCTCCAATATGGACTTTTAATAAGTCTGTTGCGGCATGCAACCCGATCCTCCAATATGGACTTTTAATAAGTCTGTTGCGGCATGCAACCCGATCCTCCAATATGGACTTTTAATAAGTCTGTTGCGGCGTGCAACCCGATCCTCCAATATAGACTTTTTAATAAGTCTGTTGCGGCGTGCAACCCGATCCTCCAATATGGACTTTTAATAAGTCTGTTGCGGCGTGCAACCCGATCCTCCAATATATTCATTATAATTAATTCTGTTGCGGCGTGCAACCCGATCCTCCAATATATTCATTATAATCAATTCTGTTGCGGCGTGCAACCCGCTCTTCCAACATATTCATTTACCAATTCTTATAGAAGAAATTTTCTCAATAAATGCAACAATTAATATGAAATTATAAGAAAACAAGCATACAATAATTATGATTTAATTATGAAACAAACAAAGGCAAATAGCAAATTATTATGGAAATCAGAGAGAAAATATGCAGTTTAATATTTAATATGCTAAATGTCAAATAACAATTAAGGCACATAATTCAAATAGCATTTAACAATTAATGAAGGAATTCGAGAATTAATATTTGACAAAGAATAGGAGAAAAATAATTATTATAATAATTAATTCATGATTTAAAACAACTTATGATTTTTCAAGTAAGCAGGCAAACAATTAATTTGACGACGTATAGACACTCGTCACCTCGCCTATACGTCGTTCACATGCAATTCATATAACAAATAATTTAAGGGTTCTATTCCCTCAAGTCAAGGTTAACCACGACACTTACCTCACTTTGTAAATTCCAATCAATTACTCGACCACAACTTTTCCTTTTAAATTTGTCTCCAAAAGTTTCAAATCTATTCATAAACAATTCAATATACTCAATACGAATCATAGGAATTAATTCCATACGAATTTACTAATTTTCGGGAAAAAATCCAAAATTTATTAAAATATTCGACAGTGGGACCCACGTATCAAATCCCAAAAAAACTCGTGAAATCCGAACACCCGTTCCGCTATGAATTCAACCATACAAATATTATCCAATTCCGATATCAAATGGACCTTCAAATCTAAATTTTTTCGTTTTTGGAAGAGTTTTAGAAAAATCTGATTTTTCTTCCATAAATTCACGGATTTATGATATAAACGAGTATGGAATCATGAAATATAATCAATATAAGATAAGGAATACTTACCTCAATGTTTCCCGTGAAAATCACCCAAAATTTCGCCTTAACCGAGCTCAAAACTACCAAAATGTGGAAATAATATCGGACTCTTTGATTTATACACTGCACAGGCATTTCCGCACCTGCGGTGCCTGGGCTCGCATTTGCGAAAAAAACTCGCATCTGCAAAAAGGGGTTGGCAGGCGAGGCCTCGCATCTGCGGAGAAAATGTGCACCTGCGCTGACCTTCGCTTCTGCGATTATCGTGTCCGCTTTTGCGGACGCGCGGGTGCGTGCAGATTTTCGCACCTGCGGACTTTTGCCCAGCCACGCCCAGGCGCATCTGCGATGGAAGGCTCTCTTCTGCGAGCTCGCACCTGCGGTCCAAAATTCGCAGGTGCGATTACACCAGAAGGCCAAATATCAGATTTTTCCTTAAGTCCAATTCTTGTTCCGATTTCGATTCGAATCACACTCGGGGTACTCGGGACCCCGTCCGAATATACTAACAAGTCCCGTAACATAATACGGACTTACTCGGGATCTAATATCATGTCAAACAATGCTGAAATTGCAAATTCACACTCCGATTCGAACTTTTGAGTTTTAAACTTTTTAATTTGCAAATCTTGTGCCAAAACATATTAAATGAATCCGGAATAACTTCAAATTTGGCACACAAGTCATAAATGATATAACAGAGCTATTCAAATTTTCATAATCGGATTCCGGCTCCGATATCAAAAAGTCAACCCCGTGATCAAACTTGTAAATCTTTAGCCTTTGAATTACTAGTTTCCGTTAAATGGTCATAACTTGAGCTAGGGACCTCCAAATTAAATTGCGGGCATACGCCCAAATCCCAAATCACGATACGGAGCTACCGAAACTATCAAAATACTGATCTGGGTCCGTTTGCTCAAAATGTTAACCAAAGCCAACTCAATTGAGTTTTAAGGCTCTATTTCACCTTTTAATTTATTGTTCACATAAAAACTTTTCGGAAAATTTTACGGACTGTGCACGCAAGTCGAGAAATGATAATTAGTATTTTTTGAGGTCTTAGAACACATAATTACTTATTAAATTTAAAGATGACATTTTGGGTCATCATAAGTGGTAACCAATATAAAACTGAATCTCATGTAATTAAAAGAGAACAAAAATAATGAATACCATTTTATCAAAAATTATAGATAACTGGAGAAAAATACCAAGTTATCAACATTGAACATTTGATGATTTATTCCATATCATTGATAAGATGAATATGCTAAGCCGAACAATTGCAAGCTTTACCTTCTCTGAAGAAAATATGGATGAACATTGATATACTACCGAGTGAAATTAGAACAATGACTATAATAGTTTGTGCATCCAACACAGGAGTATTAGCGAAAATCGTAATTGGTATTCTCCCTAATAACAACGTGTAAATATCCTTAAGATTGTTGGAAAAATATTTGATTATGGAGAATATGATTTATCAAAGTTTGAAGCGTGTCAAGGATACTGTCCTTAAGAATATTTCGTCCATATAGTAAAAAATAAAATTAGGTGTATCCCCCAAGATTCAACAAGCTCTTCCAGTTATAAACTGGGAACAGAACTAGCAGAAAATTCATGAAAGAAGCTCAACATATAAGAGGAAGAAGAAGATTCAAAAAGTTGTATTAGAAATTATGTCTTTAACTCTCCAAAGACCATGTTTATATAGGTGTTGCTCCAACGGCTAGATAACAGCTAATTTGACTCTATTAAATGTAAAATAATTTACTAAATAATAAGTAGATGTAAATAATATTTAAAAAAGAAAAGATTTTCCAAACCATGATGAACTTACCTTTTGAGATACCACTAATTTTTCAAACATATTGTTTCATATTGATGTCTTTTGTGTTGTGTTTGATGAGTTGCTTATATTTAGAACCCATGAGTGCTTTAATATGTATTTGATCTGGTCACTTGTTAGATTTTTGTGTTTGGTGTTTAGTTGGCCAAATACATAAGCTATATTTTTGAAACTATCAGTAAAGAGGCGTTCAATGGGCGCACTTTGAATATTATTGGAATGTCTAACCGGAACAAGCCTCAATTTAAGTGTCAAAAAGAAAGTTGAAGAAAACATTAAGGGGCGCTTATGTATTTGGCTTTTTTAGTTTTTCCCATATTTTCCTTGCAAAACAGTAGAAAAATCCTGTAGAAAAATCTGAATGAGTTCTGATGCATTTTCACTTTTTTCTGGCCCCAATTTTTTTCACTGCAAAGAAGTTAACGATACCATTCTACATTGATATAACTGTGATGTTTCTCATGGTGTTAAGATATTGTTCCTTCTTCTTAGTACTGTGCAGGCTTGCTACATTCTAGTTAACCTTTCCAAGTTGTTTTCTCAAAGCTCACAGAAAAACTGAAATACTATTGCTAGCTAAGTTGCTCGGATACGGGTGCGGGTGTCCGATACATGTGCGGATCTAGAGGTCAGATCCTTCGAGATATAAATACTAAATTTCGGGGATACGATCCTAGTACAGATATGGGTGCAGGGATCCGGCTAAAACAAATTCAAAAAAATAAAAAATATAAAAATCTCTAAATTATGAGAAATTTTGTGGAATACTTACGTATAGTTTGTAAAGTACGAATCTTTTTTTATTCTCAAGTTGTAGATAAGTAAATGATTGATATGCTAGATAATGTATGTTATTTTCTTCAAATTTACCCTAGTTTTGATTCTGATTTCGGGAATCAAATTGTATCTCATCTCGAATTTTTCTGCCTGTCGTGGTCAAAGTACCTAAAATTATTTTATCACATCCGGTACGGATCCCATACCGACACCCATACTAGTGTCATGTCGACACTGATGTGGTACCTAAACTGCCATGTCGGAGCAACTTAGATTGTAAGTAATGTGAATAAAAGTTAACACGTGCTACTCTGGTTGGGCTTCTAAAGCAAATATGATAAAAGGAAAAATGACACTGTATAGCCGCGGTAAAAATAATAAACGAAAAAATATATAAAATTTATATATTTTTTGTATATATATACATTCTATATGTTATATACAAAATATTATATACTTTTTCGGCTACCAAATATAAATAGTTTCTGGCGCGGGCTAAAAGTGATAATAACCCAATATAAAACTCTCAATTAAGCTCACTTGCTGATACGCTTTTGATGTTCAGTTAACTAAAATTTGGTCAAACTAAATTAACTTCTGAAGTGAAACAATTTTGGTCTACGCCAGAGTGATGTTTGCTGTCCAATTTGGCCAGAAAAGTAATTGTAAGCAAATGAACTAATTAAGTAGAACTTGGTTTTACATACCACCAATTGTGCAGTGGGATGGTTGAAATTTGACCATGTTTCTGAAAAAAGAAAATTTATTTTGACAAAAAATGCAGTATGGATCCAGAATAGTCAGTTAGTTAGCTTCGGATACTAGATGGATAAAGAAACGAAGCTTGGTTTCACAGAGTGAGGAACTGAAAATAAAATGTAATCGAAGGAAATTAACTTGGATGATTGCAAATATAAATATATAGTCGAAGGGAAAATATCAATCAATCAAACTCAAGCAAAATTAATAGGTCATTTTGCTCTAATACTAAATAAGTTGTTTTTAAAGCAAATTTGTCAATGGAAAAAGCAATGCCACATATGTTTGTTCTGATATTGAATAGTTTGACTTTCTGGTGTTATGACTTAAGATCATGGTTCAACTTTCAAGTATAAAATAGTCTCACATATAACATCATTAATGATTAACTATTTAGCATGTCTATTTCTGTCACGAACCCAAAACCAACCGTCGTGATAACGCCTATCGTAGAACTAGGCAAGCCAACTATTCAACCAGATCACCAAGTAAAAACTTTGAAAAATAAAACTGAAGCCGTTAATATTTAAGAAACCATTTAAAAACCGAAATAAACCACAACGCAATACAAATCTCACTCGAAAATTGGAGTATCACCGAGTACTTGAGAATCTATACAAGGATACAGTCTACTATAATGTCTGAGGAATAAGAACTGAAATATAGATAAAGAAATTGAAGAAGAGTCAAGGCCTGCGAACGCCATGCAGCTACCTCGATAATCTCTGAGATCTCGACTCCTCACTCAGCAGCCGCCGTAACCAGAAGTACCTGAATCTGCAAACGAGGTGCAGGGTGTAGTATGAGTACAACCAAGTCAGTAAGTCACAAACACAAACTGTGGGCTGAAAGTAGTGACGAACTCAACCGACACAGTTCAATACATAAAATAATAGTGCAGAAATGTAGACATGCTTTCAAATTCGATAGATATCTTAAAACAGCAAAATGGATTAAATCTGAATGATATGAAAAATATAACTTCTCTACTTATACCATGCCAATGCACATGTTGTATGTGATGTACCATGCTGACAGCCTCATGTGCTCACACTCTAAATGCTCAATTACTCGGTACTGTATATGGCCCAAACGACCCAGGGAAGATCCATCCCGGAATATATACATCACTGACCATCAGTCACCTAGTATCGAATAGGGCAAATCCAGCCCATTGAGAAGATCCATCTCCAGGTATAAAATGCTTCGGGCAAGATCCATATCCAGGGAAGATCCATCCCTCAATAATATCAACCGCGCTCACTGGAGGTGTGTGTAAACTCCGGAGGGTCTCCTTCAGCCCAAGTGCTATCATAAATCAGTATAACCGCTGTGGCGTGCAGCCCAATCCCATAACTGTCACTCATAATCAGGCTCTCGGCCTCACTCGGTCATCAACCTCTCCAATCTCACTCACGGGCTCACAATGTCATGAAAACTAGCCCGAAACAATGATATGATGTATCAATAAATAACAACTGAGACTGAGATATGATATGAAATAAATGAATATGTTTGAGTACGTAACATCAATGAAATCAGTAAGGTGACAGCAAGGAACGACCATTATGGGTCCCAACAATACCGGCACAAAGCCTAAACATGATATCTAGCATGATTGACAACTCAATTACTTTATCACATGATGAAAATACGAATATCATCAATATAGAATCGTTATACGGTGCCATGGAATCATACAGGTCACAATTCTCACGGCGCACGCCCGCACGCCCGTCACTTGGCATGTGCGTCACCTCCATACCAATCATATAACACATAATTCGGGGTTTCGAACCCTCAGAACCAAGTTTAAAAGTGTTACTTACCTCAATTCGGGCTAAACTCTACTCCAAAATGCCCTTGCCCCTCAAATCGGTCTCCAAACGTCCCGAATCTAGCCACAAGCAGTACAATACAATCAATATAGGCTAAAGTAATCAATTCCACATGAAAAATACGAAATTATAGCCAAAATCCGAAATCGGCCCAAACCCGGCCCCCGGGCCCACGTCTCGAAATCTGACAAAAGTCATACAATATGAAAGCCCATTCACTCACGAATCTAACCATACCAAATTTACCAAAATCCGATACCAAATGGTCATTCAAATCCCCAAAGTTCATTCTCTAAATCCCTATTCTCTAAATGGACACAAGGATCTTACCTCAAGAATTTCACTTGAAAATCCCTCTCAAAATCTCCAGAATCCGAGCTCAAAATAATGAAATGAAGCCAAAATCGCGAAGTCTCGCATTTATAGACTCTTCCCAAGCCTTCCGCACTTGCGGCAACTTGGCCGCTTCTGCAGTCTCGTAGGTGCGCCCCCATAGCCTGCTTCTGCGTCAAACTCCGCACATGCGCCCCATTTTTCCGCACCAGCACACTCGCTTCTGCGAGACAAATCTCAGTTTCTGCGGAGTCAAGCTTCAAGGCCAAATCCGCTTCTGCGGCCCTTCTGCCGCATCTGCGGTCGCGCAGATGCGGGAACACCAACGCACCTGCAACCTTCTGCTGCTCTACTCCCTTGGCCACTTCTGCGGCTTACCTCCCGCTTCTGCGGGCACGCATCTGCGGTTCCCACTCCGCAGGTGCGATTATACCAACAGTGGAATACCTTCAGCAAGCCTACAACTTCAAAACTTGATCCGTTAGCCACCCGAAATCAACCTGAGGCTCCCCGAGACCTCAACCAAACATACCAACAAGTCTTACATCCCAATACGAACTTAGTCGAATTCTCCAACCACCTCAAACAACATCAAAAACACGAATTACACACGGATTCAAGCGTAATAAACTTCGAAATTTCCAAATTCTAAAAACGACGCCGAAAGCTATCAAATCACGTCCGATTGGCCTCAAATTTTGTACACAAGTCACAAATGACCTCACAAACCTACTGCAACTTCCGGAATCGGAATCTGACCCTGATATCAAATAGTCCACTACCGGTTAAACTTTTCAAAATTCCAACTTTCGCTATTTCAAGCCTAATTCTACTCCCGGCCTCCAAATCACAATCCGGACATGCGCCCAAGTCCAGAATCACCCAACGGAGCTAACAGAACCACAAAATTCTAATCCGAGGTCGTTTACACATAAGTCGACATCCGGTCGACTTTTTCAACTTAAGCTTTCAATTAAGAGACTAAGTATCTCAATTCACTGTGAATTCTCTCCAGACCCGAACCAACTAACCCGACAAGTCATAAAGCAACAGTGAAGTACAAAAATGAACAGCAACGGGGGAACGGGGCTACGACTCTCGAAACGACCGACCGGATCGTTACATCATCCCCCTCTTAAACAAACGTTCGTCCTCGAATGGGTCTAGAAACATACCTGGAGTCTCAAATAGGCGTGGATATCTGCTCCACATCTCCCACTCGGTCTCCCAAGTAGCCTCCTCTACGGGCTGACCCCTCCACTGCACCTTCACGGAAGCTATATCCTTTGACCTCAACTTTCGAACCTGCCGATCCAACATGGCCACCGGCTCCACATCATAGGTCAAATCACCATCCAACTAAACCGTGGTGAAATCCAAAACATGAGACGGATCGCCGATATACTTCTGGAGCATAGACACATGAAATACTAGATGCACACTCGACAAGCTAGGTGGCAAGGCAAACTTGTAAGCCACCTCCCCAATCCTCTGAAGTACCTCAATAGGCCCAATGAACTGAGGGCTCAACTTGCCCTTCTTTCCGAACCTCATAACACCCTTCATGGGTGAAACTTTCAGCAGAACCTTCTCCCCAACCATGTAAGACACATCACGGACCTTCCTGGCAGCATAGCTCTTATGTTTGGACTGTGCCATACAAAGCCGCTCCTGAATTGATTTAACCTTGTCCAAAGCATCCTAAACCAAGTCAGTACCAGTAGTCTAGCCTCCCCAGGATCAAACCAACCCACAAGAGATCTACATTGTCTCCCATACAAAGCCTTATACTGAGCCATCTAAATGCTCGACCGGTAGTTGTTGTTATAGGCAAACTCAGCGAGTGGTAGAAACTGATCCCAAGAACCCCCAAAATCAATGACATAAGCGTGTAACATGCTCTACAATATCTGAATAGTGCGCTCGGACTGTCCGTCCGTCCGAGGGTGAAATGTTGCGCTCAACTCAACCTGGGTGCCCAACTCTCGCTGTACGGCTCTCCAAAACTGCGATGTACACTGCGCGCCTCTATCTAAAATGATGGAAACTGGTACACCGTGAAGACGAACAATCTCCCGGATGTAAATCTCAGCCAATCGCTTTGAAGAATAGGTAGTACCAATTGGAATGAAGTGCGCGGACTTGGTCAGCCGATCCACAATCACCCAAATAGCATCGAACTTCCTCGAAGTCCGTGGGAGTCCAATTACAAAATCCATGGTGATCCGCTTCCACTTCCACTCTGGAATCTCTAACCTCTGAAACAATCCACCCGGCCCCTTATGCTCATACTTCACCTGCTAACAGTTAAGGCACCGAGCTATAAACCCCACTACATCCTTCTTCATTCTCCTCCACCAATAGTGCTGCCTCAAGTTCTGATATATCTTTGCGGCACCCGGATGAAGGGAATACCGCAAACTGTGGGCCTCCTTAAGAATCAACTCACGTAACCCATCCACATTAGGCACACAAATCCGACCTTGCATCCTCAATACCCCATCATCCCCAATAGTCACATCTCTGGAATCACCGTGCCGAACCGTGTCCTTAAGGACAAGCAAATGAGGATCATCATACTGGCGCTCTCTGATGCGATCATATAAGGAGGACCGAGAAACCACACAAGCTAGAACATGACTGGGCTCTGAAATATCCAATCTCACAAACCGGTTGGCCAAAACCTTAACATCAATTGTAAGAGGTCTCTCCCCAACGGGAATGAATGCAAGACTACCCATACTCACAGCCTTTCTACTCAAGGCATCGGTCACCACATTGGCCTTCCCGGGATGATACAGAATGGTGATATCGTAGTCTTTTAGCAGCTCCAACTATCTCCGCTGCCTAAAATATAGATCCTTTTGTTTGAACAAGTGCTAGAAACTCCGACGATCCGTAAACACCTCACAAGACACACCGTAGAGATAATGCCTCCAAATCTTCAATGCATGAATGATGGAAGCTAACTCCAAATCATGAACAAGGTAGTTCTTCTCATGAGGCTTCAACTGGCGCGAAGCATAAGTAATCACTCTACCATCCTGCATCAACACACACCTAATGCCGATCCGAGAAGCATCACAATACACTGTATAAGCGCCTGAAGCTGATGGCAAAACTAGAATTGGAGTTGTGGTCAAGGCAGTCTTGAGCTACTGAAAACTCTCGTCACACTCATCCGACCACCTGAAAGGAGCACCCTTTTGGGTCAATTTGGTCAAGGGCGACGCAATAGACGAGAAGCCCTCCACAAAGCGACAATAATAACCTGCCAAGCCAAGAAAGCTCTCAATATCTGTAGTTGAAAACTACATGTGCCAACTCTGAACTGCCTCTATCTTCTTCGGATCCACCTGAATACCCTCACTGGACACCACGTGCCCCAAGAATGCCACTGAACTGATCCAAAACTCACACTTGGAGAACTTGGCATAAAGCTTCTCCTCCCTCATCCGCTGCAACATAATCCGCAGATACTGGGCATGCTCCTCCAGGCTACGAGAGTACACTAAGATATCATCAATGAATACAATAACAAACGAGTCGAGATAAGGCAGAAACACACTGTTCATCAGATGCATGAACGCTGCTGGGGCATTGGTCAACCCAAAAGACATCACAATGAACTCATAATTACCATAACGGGTCCTGAATGCTGTCTTAAGAATATCCGAGTCCCGAATCTTCAACTGGTGATACCCAGACCTCAAATCAATTTTGGAGAATACCCTCGCTCTCTGAAGCTGGTCAAACAGATCATCAATACGCGACAAAGGATACTTGTTCTCGATTATAACTTTATTCAACTGCCTGTAATCAATGCGCATTCTCATAGTACCATCTTGTTCTTCACAAACAACACTGGTGCACCCCAAGGTGATACACTAGGCCTAATAAACCCCTTATCAAGGAGTTCCTGAAGCTGCTCCTTCAATTCCTTCAACTAAGCTGGTGCCATGCGATATAGTGGAATAGAAATGGGCTGAGTTCCCAACACCAAGTCAATACCGAAGTCAATATCCCTATCGGGCGACATGCCCTGCAAGTCTGCAAGAAACACATCCGAAAATTCCCGCACCACCGGAACATAATCAATAGTAGGAGCATCAACACTAACATCCCTCACAAAGTCCAAATAAGATAAACAACCCTTCCCAACCATCCGTTGGGCCTTCAAATACGAAATTACTCTACTGGGAACATAGTCTAGAGAACCCCTCCACTCAATCCTCGGCAATCCCGGCATCGCCAAGTCACAGTCTTAGCGTGACAATCTAGAACAGCATGACATGGAGACAACCAATACATACCCAAGATCACATCAAAATCAACCGTGCCAAGCAATAAGAGATCAACTCTAGTATCCAGACTCCCAATGGTCACTACACACGACCGATATACACGATCCACAATGATAGTATCACCCACCGGTGTAGAGACATGAATAAATAAGATTAAGGACTCACGGGGAATATCCAAATGATGAGTGAAATACGATGATACATATGAATAAGTGGAACCAGGGTCAAATAGTACAGAGGCCTCCGTGTGGCAAACTGAGACAATACATGTGATCACTGCGTCTGAAGTAACAACATCTGGTCTGGCAGGAAAAACATAGAATCGGGCATGACCGCCACCTGATCGGCTCCCCCTCTCGGGCGACCCCAAACTGACTGAGCTCCACCCCGAACTGGATGAGCAAGTGGTGAAGTAACGGGTGCTGAAGTCGTAGGCTAACTCCTCTTTTGAGCTGGACCTCTCGTAAGGCGGGGACAATACCTCTTGATGTGACCCATATCTCCACACTCGAAACAACCCCTCCTTGCAAATGGAGGTGGGGACTGGAGAGAGCCCCAAGCACTAGAATACCTGCTAGAAGAACACGGTGTCGATGAGCCCTGAACTAAAGGTGCATGGGATGAACTCTGAGCTGGTAGGGCACTGAGAGATGATTGGCCTTGATGATAACTATATGAACCCTGGCTGGATGACGCACCATGGTGAACTGGACGACCCGTTTGAGCGTTCCTGTAAGGATGACCCCTGCCGCGGTAAAACGGACCCCCTGAAGGAACACCGCTGAAATCACCTGGTCCATGAGGCCTTTTGGCCTCCCTCTCACCCCTCTCCTGACTGCGGACCATCTCTATATGCCGAGCAATGTCGACAATCTCATCAAAAGTAGTACCAGATACCCTTTTCCCTAGTCATAAGCAACCGTATCAGATATGTGAGGCCCTTGATGAACCTCTGAATCCTCTCCTTATCAGTGGGAACCAGCCAAACTGTGTGACGAGCCAACTCAGAAAACATCATCTCGTACTGCGTCAGAGACATGCCATCCTGACGAAGCTACTCAAACTGTCTGCGCAGCTCCTCTCTGCAAGACTGCGACATGAATTTCTCCAAGAAGAGAACGGAGAACTCATGTCATCTAAGTGGGGCTGCACCGACCGGCCTGCGCCTCTCATAAGCCTCCCACCATCTGAAAGCAGCCCTAGAAAGCTGAAAAATATTGAACGAGACCCCACTGGTCTCCAGAATACCCGTTGTCCGAAGCATCCGCTCGCACCTATCCAGAAAGCCTTGAGCATCCTCTGACTCAGCACCACTAAATGATGGAGGTCGAAGCCTCCCAAATCTCCCAAGTCTCCTCTGCTCATCGTCTGCCATAACTGGGACTATCGGGGCCGACTGGGCTGATAATGCTCCCGGTATCTGAAGTTCCTGGACTACCTGATCTGGAGAACGGGCAATAGGGGTATGAGTACCTCTCCCGGCCTGAAAAGTGGTAGGTGCGGCCTGAGCAGAAACCACCTGAGCAAGGCCGGTGCAAACTGTCAGAATCTGAGCTAAGGCCTCCTGAAGGCCTGGAATTACAATGGGCACAGGTGGTGTCTGAGCTGGCCCCACAGGCTCATCCACAACTGGAACCTGCTCCTGAACTGGGGCAACTGGTGTATCCGCAGGTGCTGCCCTAGCTGATGTGCGAGCTATACCTCTGCCACTACCGCGACCTCGGCCTCTCGTGACCCTAGCTAGTAGTATTTGTGGCTATCCATCCTGCCCAGTAGTACATGTCTTCACCATCTGTGAGAGAATAGAATAACAGAAATTTACTTACCGAAACCAACAATCCGCACGACAAGAATACAAGAATGTGAAATTTCCTAACAGTTCGGCAACCTCTCAAAGATAAGTACAGACATCTCTGTACCGATCCGCAAGACTCTACTAAACCTGCTCATGACTCGTGAGACATATGTAACCTAGGATCTGATACCAACTTGTCACGATCCCAAAACCAACCGTCGTGATGGCGCCTATCGTGGAACTAGGCAAGCCAACTACTCAACGAGATCACCAAGTAAAAACATTGAAAAATAAAACGAAAGCCGTTAATATTAAAGAAACCATTTAAAATCGAAATAAATCACAACGCAATACAAATCTCTCCCAAAATTCGGAGTGTCACCGAGTACACGAACATCTATACAAGGATACAGTCTACTACAATGTCTGAGGAATAAGAACTAAAATACAGATAAAGAAAATGAATGAGAGTCAAGGTTTGCGAATGTCATGCAGCTACTTCGATAATCTTCGAGATCTCGACTCCTCACTCAGCAACCACCATAACCATAAGTACCTGGATCTGCACACGAGGTGCAGGATATAGCGTGAGTACAACCAACTCAATAAGTAACATACCCAAATTGTGGGCTGAAAGTAGTGACGTACTCAACCGCCACAGCTCAATACAGAAAATAACAGTGCAGAAATGTAGACATGCTTTCAAATTCGATAGATATCTTAAAACAGCAAAATGGATTAAATCTGAATGATATGAAAAATATAACTCCTCTACTTATACCATGCCAATGCACATGCTGTATGTGATGCACCATGCTGACAGCCTCATGTGCTCACACTATCAATGCTCAATCACTCGGTACTGTATATGGCCCAAACGACCCAGGGAAGATCCATCCCGGAATATATACATCACTGACCATCAGTCACCCAGTACCGAGTAGGGAAAATCCAGCCCGTGGAGAAGATCCATCTCCAAGTATAAAATGCTTCGGACAAGATCCATGTCCAGGGAAGATCCATCCCGGAATATATACATCACTGACCATCAGTCACCCAGTACCGAGTAGGGAAAATCCAGCCCGTGGAGAAGATCCATCTCCAAGTATAAAATGCTTCGGACAAGATCCATGTCCAGGGAAGATCCATCCCTCAATAATATCAACCGCGCTTACTGGAGGTGTGTGCAGACTCCGGAGGGGCTCCTTCAGCCCAAGCGCTATCATAAATCAGTATAACCGTTGCGGCATGCAGCCCGATCCCATAATTGTCACTCATAATCAGGCTCTTGGCCTCACTCAGTAATCAACCTCTCCAGTCTCACTCACGAACTCACAATGTCATGAAAACTAGCCTGAAATAATGATATGATGTATCAATAAATAACAACTGAGACTGAGATATGACATGAAATGAATGAATATGACTGAGTACGTAATATCAATGAAATTAGTAAGGTGACAGCAAGAAACGACCACTATGGGTCCCAACAGTAGCGGCACAAAGTCTAAACATGATATCTAGCATGATTAACGGCTCAATTACTTTGAAAGTGTTACTTACCTCAATCCGGGCTAAACTCTACTCCAAAATGCCCTTGCCCTACAAATCGGTCTCCAAACGTCCCGAATCTATCCACAAGCAGTACAATACAATCAATATAGGCTAAATGAATCAATTCCACAAGAAAATACGAAATTATAGCCAAAATCCGAAATCGGCCCAAACCCGGTCCCCGGACCCACGTCTCGAAATCCGAAAGCACATTCACTCACGAGTCTAACCATACCAAATTTACCAGAATCCGACACCAAATGGTCATTCAAATCCCCAAAGTTCATTCTCTAAATCCCTAGCCTTAAACCCCCAAATTACACCTCAAAAACACGCCATCTAGGTGGAAAATCAGTGGGGAAACCTAATTCTTGAAGAAAAATGGACACAAGGATCTTACCTCAAGAATTCCACTTGAAACTCCCTCTCAAATCTCCAGAATCCGAGCTCAAAATGATGAAATGAAGCCAAAATCGCGAAGTCTCGCATTTATAGACTCTGCCCAGGCCTTCCGCACATGCGGCAACTTGGCCGCTTCTGCGGTCTCACAGGTGCGCCCCCATAGACCGCTTCTGCGCCAAACTCCGTACCTGCGCCCCATTTTTCCGCACCAGCGCACTCGTTTCTGCGAGACAAATCTCCGCTTCAACGGAGTCAATCTTGAAGGCCAAATCCGCTTCTACAGCCCTTCTGCCGCATCTGCGGTCGCGCAGATGCGGGAACACCATCGTACCTGCGACCTTCTGCTGCTCCACTCCCTTGGCCGCTTCTGCGGCTTACCTCTCGCTTATGCGGGCACACACCTGTGGTTCCCACTCCGCAGGTGCGATTACACCAGCAGTGGAAAACCTTCAACAAGCCTACAACTTCAAAACTTGATCCGTTAGCCACCCGAAATCAACCTGAGGCCTCCCGGGACCTCAACCAAACATACCAACAAGTCTTATATCCCAATACGAACTTAGTCGAATTCTTAAATCACCTCAAACAACATCAAAAACACGAATTACATAAGGATTCAAGCTTAATGAACTTCGAAATTTTCAAATTCTACAAACGACGCTGAAACCTATCAAACGGAATCGGAATCCACTGCAACTTTTGGAACTCTAAATCACAATCTGGACACGCTCCTAAGTCCAGAATTACCCAACGGAACTAACGAAAACATCAAAATTCCAATCTGAGGTCGTTTACAAATAAGTCCACATCCGGTTAACTTTTCCAACTTAAGCTTTCAATTAAAAGACTAAGTGTCTCAATTCACTCTGAATTCTCTCCGGACTCGAACCAACTAACCCAACAAGTCATAAAGCAATAGTGAAGTACAAAAATGAACAGAAAAGGGGGAACGTGGCTACGACTCTCGAAACGGTCGACCGTGTCGTTACATTTCCACCTGCAATGTTTTACGTCCTCCAGAAGAAAACCCACAAAAAGGTTATTCAGTTTGGTCTAATAACTATCATCCTTTTGTATTCACATTCTGTTGACTTTTCGTGAGATGCTTCCAAGCAGTACAAATTCGTCATTACTTTTTGAGAATTAGCATCTGGAATCACATGGCTAGCACTGTTAGAAAGTTAATCATAGTCCTTCTAATTCCTTATCTATGTCATATAATCCTATATCAAATTTGTTTAGCAACATACACCATATCAATGAATGAACAAGTTGTAGATGGTCACACTGTAGTTTCAGCAGGAGGTATCTTTGAGCTTGGATTCTTCAGTCCTAATAGATCCCAATGGCGATATGTAGGGATATGGTACAAAGGATTACCAACTGAAAAAGTTGCATGGGTTGCAAACCGTGCGAAAGACCATTAATTGGATCAAATGGAGTTATTATGATTGCAAGCGGATGGCAATTTGGTCCTTGTGGATCATAATAAAAAACAAATATGCCAGTGGTCTGGTCTACACAAGTTAGTTTAATATCCAACAACACCATTATTAAGGCAATCTTGTTTTTCATGAGAACAAGTTGAATGAATCAGTAGTGTTATGGGAGCGCTTCAATCATCCATCCGACGCGCTCTTGCTTCGTATGAAGATGGGGCTGAATACTAGAACAGAGAAACAAATAATTGTTACATCTTGTAAAGATGATAACAATCCATCATTGGGAAGTTTTACCATCGCACTGCAGCTGGATCCTCAGGAACTTGTACAAGTTATCGTTTTAAATGGCTCATCGAAGCATTTTCGATCAGGACAGTGGAATCGGGGAAGTTTCATAGGAGTGCCTAGCATGACTAAAGACTACATCAATGGCTTTCAACAACTTACGGATAATAAAGGGGAGACACTTTATTTTTCTTATGGTATACTCAATTACTCTTATCCAACATTGATATACTTAGATTCCTGGGGAGCAAGGATTGGGATGCAGAAAATAACAAATGGTTAAAGATGCAGGTAGTACCTAAAGGTAAATGTGACTTCTATAACACATGTGGGCCTTCTGGAAGTTGCAAGAATAATGTTTCACCAATAGCATATGTTTCAAGGGTTATGAACCAAAGTCTATGAGTGAATGGAACAAGGGGAATTAGTGTTAGAAATATGCTTTAGAAGCTGCTCTCAGTAAAATTATTTTACTGCTTCAGCTTAAGAGTTATTTACTGAAGTAATTTAGTTTGAACTTTAAATAATTTTGAATTAGTCTTTAGGAGTGAACTAATCTCTAGGAGTTTATTATTTTCAGCAGGTTTTGTGCTGAATTTTAGGTCTTTTAAGTCAGTATTTCTCTTATAAATTGTAGTCCAAATGCAGTGAAATAAAATAGAATCTTCCCCTGTTATTCCCCTTAGTTTTTTTTATCAAGAACCAACAATTGGTATCAAGAGCCATTTTTTTACGGGACCTAAGTAAAATCTTTTCTTGAGTGAGATGGAGACTGAAACGAGTTTTTCTCAATTGGCTCCTCCAGTCTTTGATGATGAAAATTACCAACTGTGGGCAGTGAGAAAGGAGACTTACTTGGAGGCTTTAGATCTTTGGGATGCCGTGGAAGAGGATTATGATGTTCTCTCGCTGCCTAACAATCCCACTATGGCCCAGATCAAGAGTCACAAGGAAAAGAAAATCAGGAAATCAGAGGCGAAAGCAACTTTATTTGCTGGTGTGTCTGCAACAATTTTCACGAGAGTTATGGCTCTCAAATCAGCAAAAGAAATTTGGGATTATCTAAAGGAAGAATATACAGGAGATGAAAGAATACGAGGCATGAAGGTATTGAATTTAATAAGGGAATTCGAGTTGCAGAAAATGAAAGCATCTGAGACCGTCAAAGAATACTCAGATCGGTTGCTTGGCATTGTTAACCAGGTAAGGTTGCTTGGTACTAAATTTAAAGGTTCAAGAATTGTTGAAAACATTCTTGTTACGGTGCTTGAAAAATATAAAGTATCCATAACTACCTTGGAAAATACAAAGGATCTATCAAAGATTACCTTGGCAGAATTATTAAATACATTGCAGGCACAAGAACAAGGGAGGCTTATGAGGCAAGATATTATGGTTGAAGGAGCCTTGGCAGCCAACCACAAAACTCAAAGCAAGGGTAATAATGCAAAGAAAAATTACCCACCTTGCCAGCAATGTGGCAACAAAGGTCATCCACCGTTCAAATGTTGGAAGAGGCTAGATGCAAAGTACAAAATTTGCAACCAAATTGGTCATGAAGCTGTAATTTGCAAAGCCAAATATCAAAAGCATGAAGCAGATGCCCAAGTCGTCAATGAAGAAGAAGAAGAAGAAGAAAAAGATCACTTGTTTGTGGTAACTTTTCTTTAAACCACAAAATCTAAATTTTGGTAGATTTATAATGGTTGTACAAATCACATGACATATGACATAAATCTTTTCAAAGAGTTCACGTCTATGGGAAATAAGAAAGTCAGAATTGGAAATGGTGATTATATTCTTGCTAAAGGAAAAGGAACTATTGCAATGGCAACAAATTCAGGTACTAAGCAAATTTCAAATGTTCTTTATGTTCCTGATATTGAGCAAACTTTATTGAGTGTTGGGCAACTAATGAAAAAGGGATTTAAAGTATCCTTTGAAGATAAACATTGTTTCATTTATAATGCAACAGGACTTGAGATTTTAAGGGTTAAAATGAGAGGAAAACACTTCTCATTTGATCCAACAGAAGATTAAAAATTGAGCCAAAAGAATCTACAAAGTGCAGATAATCCTCCAACTGAGGACATATGTGAAAATGAGGCAAAGAAGAAGTTGTCAACATTTCAGAGAAACAAAAATATGGAAGAAAGTTGACAAGCCTCAAGGCAAAATGCAAATCTGAAAAAAAGTTAACAAACTTTAAGGTAAGATGCAAATGAAGCCGAAAAAAGAGCCAACTTATTTCATTGACAAACATGAGATGCCACAAAATAGAAAACTCAATTTATTACAAGTCCAAAGATCAGTTGGCAGATTTACGTACAAAGTCGATTCCAATTAAAGGTTTACAAGGCATAAATTTAGAATTTGTAGCTTCAAAAGCAAGGAATGTTAGAAATATGCTTTAGAAGCTACTCTCAATAAAATTATTTTACTGCTTCAGCTTAAGAGTTATTTACTGCAGTAATTTAGTTTGAATTTTAAATAATTTTGAACTAGTCTTTAAGAGTGAACTAGTCTCTAGGAGTTTGTTATTTTCAGCAGATTTTGTGTTGATTTTTAGGTCTTTTAAGTTAGTATTTCTATTATAAATTATAGTCCAGATGCAATGAAATATAATAGATTTTTCAGTTATGTTACCTTCTAAAAAAAATAGAAGTTTCAGTTAGAGTTCCTTTTACATCTATTCCAATATACTGCTTTTATTTTCCTGTCATCTTCCCCTGTTATTTCCCTTAGTTTCTTTTATCAAAAACCAACAATTGGACTAGTGGTTATGTTTGGAGAGCAAAATTCCAGTGGGAGGAGACGAGTCCAAATTCTGGTGATGATGAGAGGAAGAGGGATGTATTTTTACCAGTTTCAGGGATGAAACTACCAGATTTCTCACATTACCTACTTACTTGGGATAAAATGGAATGCCAAGATTCTTGCTTGAAGAATTGTTCTTGTTTGGCACATGCTTATGTGAATGGAATAAGCTGCATGATTTGGGAAAAAGATCTGATTGATCTCCAAGAGTTCTCCCATGGTGGAGAGCGACTATACATTCGGCTAACACATTCCCAACTTGGTAAATACACCAATCTTCTCTATAATATCTCATTATATTAATACTTGAACGAAACTTTCAATTCATTTTGGATTTGGTTTGTCTTCTTTCTTTTTTCCTCTCTATCTTTTCTATGAACACGGAGTACGGTGGTCAAGACCCAAATTAATTATCTACTTCATAGGAGGTGTGATAGAGGTTTATGCACGAATTACAAGGCCATCCCGAGTGAGAATCGACTCAACATAAGCTAATGGTTATGGACTTGATGATCATGCGGACAAGGAAAAAGAGGGTTGTGTTTGGTCTATCTAGGATAGGTGGGATGCCTTGACTAAGGACAAAGCTCAGGAGTTGGGGGAGAAGTTACTGGCTATGGGGGCCTAGAGGAGCAGTGGAGATGCGAGATGTATGTGGACCACGACATCAAACTGTATTAGAGAAGCTGTGAGAGAGGTGTCAGGGGTCTCGAAGGATTTCTCTGGTGGACGCAAAGGGAATTGGTGGTGGAATGAAGAGGTCCATGGCAAAGTAAAAGCCAAGAAAGCGGTTTATTTGAAGCTAGTGGAGAGCATGGACGAGCTGGAGAAGAGGATCCAACAGAGAGTGGTATAAGAAGTCTAAGAATGAGGTGAAGTTAACGGTTACTACGGCTAAGACTGTGGCGTTTGGACATTTGTATGAAGAGCTTGGGAGAAAGGCGGGGATAAGAAGTTGTATAGGCTGGCCAAAGTGAGAGAAATGAAGGCCCATGATCTGGATTAAGTGAAGTGCATTAAAGACGAGGAGCGTAGATTTCTGATGGATGAGGCACATATTAGGTGGAGGTGGCAGTCATACTTCCATAAACTCTTGGGTAAAAGGGGGATAGGAACATTTTGCTGGGTGATTTGGAGCACTCCGGGAGTCATCGAAACTTTGGATACTGTAGGCACATAAGAGTGGGAGAGGTCGAGGGGGCGATGCATAGCATGAGCAGGGGTAGAGCAACCTGGCCAAATGAAATCCTGGTAGTATTCTGGAAAAATACGGGTAAGGTAGGCTTGAAATGACTCTCTAGGTTGTTTAACGTCATTTTTAGGACGAAGAAGATGCCTAAGAGTGGAGGTGGAGTACGATGATTCCGTTGTACAAGAAGAAGGGTGATATCCACAATTACAACAACTATAGGGGTATCAAGCTGCTAAGTCATACAACGAAAGTTTGGGAGAGGGTGATAGAAGGGAGGGTGAGGAGGATTGTGTCTATTTTCGAGAACTAGTTCGGTTCATGTCGAGTCGTTCGATTACAGAAGCCATTCATCTGGTGAGGAGAATGGTGGAGTAGTACAGAATAATGAAGAAGGACTTGCATATAGTGTTCATTGACCTAGAAAAAGTATAGGATAAAGTACCGAGAGAGGTTCTATGGAGGTGCTTAGAGACTAAAAGTGTTCTTATAGCCTACATTAGAGTGATTAAGGACATGTATGATGGAGCTAAGACACAAACGATGACAGCGGGAGGAGACTCAAAACACTTTTCGATTGTGATGAGGTTGCATTAGGGATAAGCGTACACGATACATTTAAGGGGAGGTACTATGGTGTATGTTATTTGCGGATGATGAGTTCGAATTGACAAGATGCGGGTGGCTGAACGAAAGACTGGAGGTTTAGAGACAGACTCTTGAGTTTAAAGGCTTCAAGCTGAGCAGGACCAAGACGGAGTACTTGGAGTGCAAGTTTAGCGAAGTAACCTAGGAATCAGACATAGATGTGAGGCTTGATACACAAGTCATCCCCAGGAGAGAAAGTTTCAAGTACTTTGGGTCTATAATACAAGGTGATGGGGAGATTGATGAGGATGTCACGCATCGTATCGGTGCAGGATGGATGAAGTGGAGGCTCGCTTTCGAAGTCTTGTGTGATAAGAATATGCCACTAAAACTTAAAAGGTAAGTTCTACAAGGTAGTGGTTAGACCAACTATATTGTTGGGGCAAAGTATTGGCTGGTCAAGAACTCTCATGTCCAGAAGATGAAAGTAACTGAAATGAGGATATTGAGGTGGATGTGTGGGCATATCAGGATAGATAAGATTAAGAATAATATTCGAGATAAGGTGGGAGTGGCCCCGCGGAGGATAAGATGCGAGAGGCGAAGTTGAGATGATTCGGGCATGTTAAGAGGAGAAGCATAGAAGCTCCAGTTAGAGGTGTGAGAGGTTAACCTTGGTGGGTATCAAGAAGGGTAGAGATAGGCCTAAGAAGTCTTGGGGAGAGGTGATTAGGCGGGACATGGCACAACTCGAACTTACTAAGGACATGACCCTTGATAGGAGGGTGTGAAGGTCAAGGATTAGGGTAGAAGATTAGTAGGTAGTCGAGCATTCCTCAGTTCGATAGCATTAGTGCTAGTATAATATCTTTTTATTCATAGATTGCTATTACTACCTAGCTTTTAACTGTTATCTTGGCTTCGGTTTTCTTTTTATCTTGTTGTTGTTCCTACTTGTTGTTATTCTTTTTAATCTCTCTTTAGCCGAGGATCTATCGGAAATAGCCTCTCTGCCCTTCCAGGGTAGGAGTAAGGTTGCGTACATCTTACTCTCCCCATACCCCACTTATGGAAACTCACTATTTTTTTGTTGTTATTGTTTTCTACACGAAGGTTAGTAGTCTGCCTATGTTATCCATCTCTAATCATTTGATGGATTCACATTCTAGATTTTTTAAAATGATAATGGTGTATGGGCCAACTTGCGCACACCTAAACTGTTTCACCAGGTACTTGCTAACTCTCACCAGCACAAATATCAGGAAATTCTGTTTACCAAAGCTTAGATAAATGAGAAAATTCACCTAGTAGTTTTTTTTCCTCTACTGGAAT
This sequence comes from Nicotiana otophora, assembly GCA_000715115.1. Classification (NCBI taxonomy): domain Eukaryota; kingdom Viridiplantae; phylum Streptophyta; class Magnoliopsida; order Solanales; family Solanaceae; genus Nicotiana; species Nicotiana otophora. Next base: position 58,648 of record AWOL01S0011248.1, on the reverse strand, counting down.
TTGAACCTGAGATATCATGTTTTGTTTCATCACATTTAGGCTTCATGTTTTATTTTTATTTTTTTATATCAAGTTGCCTTTTGTCATGCAGATAAGAGGAGGCAAATGGGAGCCCGTATTGCAATTATCGTTTCAGCAACAGTAGGCCTAGTAAAAAAGAGGTAAAAAGCATTCAAGTTTTACAGATCTTAAGCGGTTCAGAGGCACAACCTTTTGCTACCTTTTGGAGACAATTTTTAATTTTTACTAGCTTTTATCAGGCATTGGGAGTCTAATCCCTTCTAGCAGAGGAAGGATAGCTTCAAAACACACTTCAGCAGCAAATTTGCTTCATAAAAGTTTTACTCAAGGTAGCAGTTCAGAGTTACCAGTTTTCAGCTTCAAGTGCATAGAAACTGCTACTAAAAACTTTTGCCCTTGAAATAAACTTGGAGAGGGGGGATTTGGACCTGTTTACAAGGTATCACGTGCGTGTTTTAATCATCCTTCAGCAGAAAAAACATATTTGCTTATAAGTTGAAGTCATGTGTGATTCATATATAGTGGGTATTACCAAATGGACAAGAGGTTGCTATAAAAAGACTTTCGAGGAGCTCAGGACAAGGCATAGAGGAGTTAAAAAATGAGGTTAAACTAATTTCCAGACTTCAACACAGAAACTTAGTCAAATTGATGGGCTTTTGCATTCATGGGGAGGACAAGTTGCTCATCTATGAATACATGTCCAACAGAAGCTTAGATGTTTTCATCTTCGGTGAGCTAATTAAGAAGAGTAATAGTTTTCTTGATGAATGATGGTTAATTAAGGTGAGTTGAGAATCCAAAGCAACAAAATTTCTGTCATTAATTTGTGTGCTTGGCAGGATCAAGATCTGATGATAAGGCGGCGTTGAGCTGGAATCAACGATATAGCATCATTGAAGGGATTGCTAGAGGGCTTCTTTATCTGCATTGTGATTCACGACTAAAGGTCATTCACAGAGATCTCAAGGCAAGCAATATTCTCTTAGATGAAGATATGAATCCCAAAATCTCAGATTTTGGAATGGCTAGGATTTTTGGAGGGAATCAAACTTTAGCAAACACCAACAGGATTGCTGGTACCTAGTAAGTATTGTTCCTAGCAGTGAAATTCATCTGAACTAAATTGTACTTCCCCCACACCCTGGTCGTGTCTTAATCATATATATTTATGTACCAAGTGTCATGACCTGAAAGTATTAAGTTTCTATGCTCCAATGCAGTGGTTACATGTCACCTGAATATGCAATACAAGGTATTTTTTCTGAGAAGTCGGATGTCTTCAGTTTTGGTGTCATATTGTTAGAGATTATCAGCAATAAAAGAAACAGCAGCTTTTCTCACTCCGACCTCCTGGACCATGTAAAACTGGAAGGATTTTTCATTTTCTCATACTTGAATATACTCTACCCCATACCATATTTCACACGATAGAACTAATTAAAAGTGAAACATCAATGGATTTAGGCATGGCACCTGTGGAATGAAGGGAAGATACTGGAGTTTTCAGATCCAAAGGAGGCTGGTTCACTTGAAACAGAACAAGTTGTTAGATGCATCCTTGTGGGCTTGCTTTGTGTGCAAGAACATGCAAATGATAGGCCAAATACAGCTACAATTGTTTCCATGCTCTGCAGTGACACAGTTCTTCCTTCGCGTAAGCGACCTGCATATAACAAAGACAGAAGCCCTGATGATCCAAATTTTTCACCTTGCTCCAGAAATTCTTTTTCTATTTCAAATGTTGAAGGACGTTAACTTTACTATATCTGCTAAACTTTCTTATCTGTTTGGGACCCTCAATGTGATTACAGTCCTTGTCCTTGTCCAAGTTTGAATCCTGATTTCTTTAGACCGTAGGCTGTGACCAATCTCTCAGAATGTGGTCGTTTGGGTTTGTGGGAAAATGCATTTGATGTCAGTTTCTTCACAGTGATTTTTACATCCAAGGATCACATGCGTATTCCTTGGTGATGGTTTTGTCCAATTGTGTAGAACAATCAAGGTGTATGTAGTTTGCAGCTTCCATTTGATATTTATTGGAGTGGACTGTTTGGCTATTTATATTGCCATGATGTTGGTTAATTACATATCTTGAATGTCGACTATGCAAATTCATATAAAGAAATCTAGGGCAATGAGAGATCAAAAAGAAAGATAACTTAAAGATAGGCTGACAAGGATGCACTGGCTGTGCTGGGAGATATTCACAAATTGATGGGGCACAGAAAGGATCAAAGTAATCAACTATTAGATTTTAGGTCTTTTGATTATTTTCCTCCTATTGAGAACTTAAGGGGAGGGATTATGTCAAGATGGTGTCAAAAGGATGCAGAACGAGGGTGTATGAACTCCAGGTGTTTTTCAAAAGATTGATCTTCTCTTTACACCAAACGTATAGATGTAACAAAAAAGATATTTTTTAGAGATAAGTTCCAGCAATGAAGATAGCACTATATCCTCTGACTAATGTGATAAATTTATTCTGGGGAATGTATCATTAGGACAAGAAAATAAGATCACTTGTTAGCAGGTAATTAATGTAACTTACAGAAAGTTAAGCAAGGATTTTGGTGGTGCTGTTAAGCAAGGATTTTGGTAGTGCAGACGTTCGAAATTCATCAAGATAATCAGTTAGAGTGGTTCACTTCGAGCAAGGTTTTGAAGCAATATCTGTGTCCAGAACTTGTCTGTTAAATATTGAAATAAGATTCGGAACCTTGCGAGCCTTATTGTTTCTTTGTCATGCATCAAGAAATTGTGTTGAACAAAAATAACATTTGAACCCTCTTAAAGCCGACATTCAAGGAACTATCCTTTCAGGACAGGTCTTCGGCCAACCAATGGGAGAACTTCATCATAGATTCTCAGTATCGGAGCTTGTCTAGTGTACATTTCATGGGTTCAAGCACGGGCTGGTGCCATTTCAAATGAAGCATAAGAAAACATCCAGTTCGCCAAGAGGGAGAAAACACCCAGTTCCGCTAAGAGGATCACTAGGATAGCTCTGCTTGAGTCTATCTAACATAGATTCTTGGGTCTTCGATTACTCTTGAGATAAAGACAAAATGGACTCAAGCTCATCACTATCCATTACAGATCCTATATTAAAAAAACAGCCTTCATCTTTCATTAAAGCAGTTAAAACTTTCAAAAGTACATGAATTTCACCAGCACATGGATGAAATTTATCCCCTGCAACAAACATATTTGTTTTCTGCCCCACTATAATCCAACTGCAGCCAGGGGGCTTCCTCACTCCTTTCTCTTTCATTTCCTTCCTTAAGAAGTTAACCCCACGCCAATTGCCTGATGAAGCATATATATTAGATAGCAGTACGTATGAAGAAGAATTTTGGGGTTCCAACTCAATAAGCTTCTCAGCAGCCTTCTGCCCCCTTATATCATCCCCATGGATTTTGCAAGCACCAAGGTAAGCAGACCAAATCATAGCATCTGGTTCAAAATCTAATCTCTCAATAAACTCCTCTGCCTCTTTGAGATTACCCCAACGACCAAGCAGATCAACCATACAGGCACAGTGATCTACTCGTGGCCGAACATCATAGTGGCTAGTCATATCCTTGAAGATTTGACGACCTTCAGATACCATTCCTGCATGGCTACAAGCAGTGAGAACCCCAAGGAATGTGATATCATCAGCCTTCACAGATGCTCTCTTCATTTCTTCAAAGATTTTCAGTGCATCTTCCGCAAAACCATTTTTTGCAAAGCCAACTATCATAGAATTCCATGAGATAACGTCTTTCTTGCTCGCCATTTCACTAAATACTTGCACTGAACTTTTAACATCCCCACATTTAGCATACATATCTATTAGGGAGCTAGCAGTCAATTCATCTGTGTCAAAACCAGTATGGAAAATGAGAGAGTGGAGTTTCCTGCCATCCTGCATAGAAGCCAAGGTCGAACATGCTTTTAGGGCACTAGCAAAAGTTGCCTGATCTGGCATGACATTAAACTTGCGCATTTCCTGATAACCAAGCAAAGCATCCTCACAGAAGTCATTCTGAATATTGCCAGATATCATAGCAGTCCATAGAACTGGGCTCTTTAGTTTTGTAAACTCTGAGAAAAGCAATCTTGCATCTTCTAATCTTCCGGAGTTATAATACATGCCTATCAAAGAGATTGCCAAGAATTCATCGTCATATGAAAACCCAAGCTTTAAAATGAAAGAGTGCAGTTGCCTCCCAAGCATGTAAACCTGGCCACTACATGCGTCAAGAATACTAGCAAATGTCACCTCTGAAGGTCTTAGTCCTTCAACAAGCATATTCTGGAATAAATGCACCGCGTAATTAATATTTGTCTGAGAATAACCAGATATTAAAGCATTAGTAGACACCACACTTCGATCAGGAAGGCAAAAGAAAACCTCACTGGCAGAAGTTACGTTACCACACTTGCAATACATGTCAACAAGGGAACTTCCAGCAAAAAGGCCACTTTCTAGACCATATTTCACCAGCAGGGAATGAACTTGTTTCCCTTTATTGAGATCTTGTATATTGGCACAGGCACTGAGTACGCTAGCCAAACATGCCTCATCAGGAACAACTCTCTCCAATACCATTTTTTGGAACATGATAAAAGCCTCTTCTTCTTCTTCTTGCTGAACATATCCAACTATTATCGCATTCCAAGAAATATTATCTCGAGTTAGCATTTGCTCAAACTGCCGCCTGGCATCACCTAGAGCACCACATTTGGCATACATGTCTATTAAAGCATTTCCGACAAATAAATTAGATCCAAATTTATTCTTAATGATAATAGAATGAAGCTGCTGCCCCATTTGCATATCTTCCAAACAAGCACATGCACTCAGTATACTAGTGTAAGTATATTCATCGGTTTCAAAACTAGAAAGTCTCATATTCCTGAATAACTTGACAACTTCACAAGCACTGCCATTCTGCGCATAACCTGCAAGCAATGCGTTCCACAACACTTCATTTTTCTCTCCCAAGCTGTTAAATACCTCAATTGCAGCTTCCATCTTTTGACATTTGGCATACATATTAATCAAAGAACTACCTACGTAGACGTTGGATTCTAATCCCTGCTTAACTGCCAAAGCATGGACCTGTAAGCCAATGGACAGATTTGCAACGCTTGCAATTAAACTCAAAACACTTCCCAAGGTAGAACGTGTGGGTCGAATGCTAGCTTTAATCATGTCCTGGAAAAACTGTATAGCTTCCACCTCTTTCCCTCCCTTGGCATGCCCTGAAATCATCACATTCCATGCCACAACATTCGGACTAGCCATCTGCGAAAACAACTGACGAGCATCATCAAGCCTTCCTAACCCCACACATGCATTTATGATGGTCACGGATGCCACTTGATCCGGCACACACCCTCGTTCCTGCATCTCCTCAAAAACTTCCATCGCTTTTTCAGGTAAACCTACTTTAACATAAGCAGAAATCATTGCAGTCCAAGAAACATTGTCCGGCTCCACCACCCCATCAAAGATCCTCCGAGCATCAATCAAATAGCCACATTTTGCATACATATCAATAAGAGAACCTTCAGTGAAGGAATCAAACTCAAACCCTGTTTTCATCACACTACAATGCACTTGTTTCCCAAGCTCAGCATCCGCTAGCCTAGCACATGCGGATAAAACAATAGCATAACTAAACTGATTCGGCCACACCCCAATATTCCACATTGACCCAAACGCTTCTACGACATTCTCTAACAACCCATGTCTCGAATACATCAACAAAATCGAATTCCAAGCCATGCTATCCTTGTTTTCGAGCACAAAAAATGCTTTCTCAGCCAAAACCATGTCTCCACATTTGGCGTATAAATCCACAATGGCATTCCCCAGATGTCCTTTTGATGCAATCCCATGTTTCAGGCTTTGCACATGGATGGTTTTGCAAGCTTTCGATGCACGTGCTGCTTTCTGGGGCAATTCGTCGAACAAATGGCGGGACTGAAGTTTTTTGCATTCCTGCTGGCATATTTTCAGGAGATTGTTGTAAAGGAGAGTACTTGGAGATGATAGGGGGTTTGGGTTTTCAATTCGGGGCTGTGTCGCCGAGAATTTGCAACGGTTATGGAAAAGTAGAGAATGTTTTCTGAGAGGGAAAAGCTTAAGAGAGGTTTTGTGACGCATCGACTCGGTTCCGAGTCGGACAGAAATTCGTTTGGGCCGTTTTGGCGGGTTAATATGTATAGAGAAAGTTTTACTAGTACAATAATTACCAGGTCACCTCCCAATTTACTATTACTACAGATAATTTATCTGTAATCAGCTTTACATAATTTGATAGTAGTGAGAATATCAAATAAGTTAAAACTCTTCTTTAACCTTTTGTCTCGCACAGAATGAAACTCTCCTATAATAAGTTCTAAGCTTTTACATAATTTGATAAGAGTAACATATTGCTATATTCATTTGTTCGAAATCCCTAATATTAATTTCAGTAATATAATGTTATTCCCGAATAATTAAGTTCCCCGAGCTGCACTTATTCTTGCTGGAATAATATTTGATAAAAGATTGATTTCAGTTATCACTAAAGGATGCAAGGTTCAGGGAAAAGCTGCACCTCAAGGGGTGTGATGTAGACAGAGCATTAGTAGCCGCTTCCACAGCTCGAACCCGTGACCTCAGACAGAAACAACTTTACCGTTACTCTAAGGCTCTCTTCATTTCAGTAAACACACTAAAACAAGTTTTGTAAGATCACTCCACAGGAGATAAAACGATAAACGATAAGCTGAAGTCTTAATTAAACTTCAACGACCATATTTGGGGAGCATTTGAAGCATCCGTCTTTATTATGAGCCGCGGTCAAAAGATTTGGATCTCTATTGTTACATGTTTTCCTTAAGGGTCATGGTAATTGGTATTTCCACCAAGTCAACAGTAACACCATTATTGTTCCACCAACCGTTTGATTTAATTCATTATAAATAGCATATTGTATTTGAATTTGGAAAGAAAGAAGAAAATTGATTCTTTATTCTTTTATAGAATGTTTTCTTAAAAGTTACTTGTCTGAAAATGAAAAATTGGTACAGTATATAAGAAATCCGCTGTGGCTTCCAATTTGCTTCTTTTTTCTTTTCTTTTTTTTATTTCAAACAAAGATACTGAAGATAGAGAACCCTTGACATATTCCCCCTATCACACTGCTAATCTAGGAAATGCTTTACTACTTCAAAACCAATTACCAATGCAATGATTTTGCTTTTTCTTGTTTATACGTATTTCCTACATGAAGTCCTCAATATTCATCCTCACTATAACCAACTTTAAGTGCTCAATGGTGGATTTCTCTCAGTCGTGGATGGAGGGACGTGTGTTGTTTGGGAGCATCCGGCCACGTATAAATGAACTAAACAGATGCAGAGCTCTTGAAGGTTGTGCATATGGCACCATATGTGCAGCACCTCTTACAGTGGCAAAGGTCAATAAGTTGCCATACTCTGTTTGCCAACCTCCCACCTGTTTAACAACACAAACGGTTGATTATACTCATCATCTGCGTTGTTGGAAAGAAAGAATTCGATTTACATTACCTGTCCTTTGTGAAACCAAGCTCCATATGGGACTGTAATCTTGAACCCCATGTCATGAGCTAGCTCGCGTACAAGGGTCCTGGAACCAAGCAATGGCACTACAGAATCTTGGTCTCCGCTGCAAAGCAAGTAAATTCAGAATCAAGCAATATTGATTTTTAGGACTACAAAATAGACCAAAACTATTGACAGTGTGTGTCTACATTGGAATCTATCTTTACCTGAAAATCCAAACAGGAATATGGTTTTGGATTATTCTTTTGAGCAATGGAAGAATATTGATGTTTCCGTCTACGTCACTGTAATTCAGAATACTGCAATAGAAGTAAGAATCCATTAGTTATAATCTGCAAGTTCAACACAACGGTTAGTTGAAATTTATGGCCTTTGACATAAGTAGGTAAAGCATAGAAGTCAAAGTTTCTAATTTGCTAGTGAAATAGTAACATCATAGATGTAATCAGTTATTGTGTGTCTGTTTATGGTTCAATATGAACTTGATATTTTACACACTTACCCACTGCACATCGACCAGCTATACGCCAAGTTGGTCCTATTTGCATGAAGTGCTTTCTGAACCTCCGGAAGGTTAAAATAGAAGCGCCTTTCATAGCTCATGCACACATCAACACCTACACTCATCTTAGTAGCCTGCAAAGGGGGAAAGAAAGCACTATTAAGTTCCAGCAGAAACACAGATATAAAGAAGTTGAGTGAATGAAGAGAACCAAATTCACAGTACCATTTTCCTTAATCGCAACTCTTGTTCCACTATGGACGGATAGCACACATCAAGAATCACGTCATAATTATTTATATATTCACTAATAATGTCGTTTGCTTCAGATATGGCATTATTGCATTCATGTGAAACATTGTGTGGACTGCCAAAGGTATAATCCTCAAAGTCACACTGATTCATAATTGCTAGGCCTACTTCATCAGAGATCATCCCATGAGACCAAAAGTATTCATAGGTTGCTGGAACATCACGATCAAGTTTCAGAAGTGGATTCCCAATCTGACAAAGAAAATGAAACATTTAACGAGCATATACCCACAGAAAACTTCTCCAGATAAATATGAAGAGATAAAGAAATTAATAGGGGTATAGTTTGCTTACTGCAACTCCTTTAATGTTGAACTTGTATTCTTTTGAATGTTCGTTGTGGTCAAGAAGAGCAACAGCTAATTGTGGAATGTAGTGCCCTGAACAAGAAAAGATAAAACTATGTCAGCCTAGGGGAATATTACCAGCAGAAGAGAAAGAACAGAACAGAATCACGAATCTCATTTCTTAACGACTGATCCTGCTAAGCACGGGCTTAGGACTAAATCCCCTTTTCCTGACATGTCTAAACGTCACAGGACTCCTAAGGGACCAGTTGAAGAAGGACAAGCTAAATGAAAATAATTAGAAGACGATTGCCTAAATCCAGCAACAGATTTTCAAAGTATCCCTCTGAATAAGGCGCTGACATTTTTTAAAACGAATTCCTATAATTCTCTTTAAGCATCAACAGCAATTATAAAAATATATTCTTCATCATCCACAGCAATTACAAACATATAGTGTTTTCATAAGTTTGATAGTTCAAAATGAGAACAGGAGATAATTTGATTGTTCAATGTCTTTGACCTGCATAACTTTCTCCTGTGAGATATAGTTCCCTTGATCTGAATTCCGGGAATTTCTTCAACCATTCCATCATGAATATATGCATATCCATTGCTGCCAGAGAAAGAAGAAGGCTAAATTTCAGCCATTTGGTAGGATTAAATACAACTAATGCATGATCATAACATCGTTGTTGCTTTTTCTTTTACCAGTTTTTGCATCACCAGTGATGTAGTCTGAACTTGTATTTGAGTATGACCAGCCTACTCCAGCTGGAGATTCAACAAATAGGAGATTTGATGCTACAGTGTACAGAAGAGAAGAAGTGGTAAGTTCATTATCTTTACTCATTGTTCTAAACAAACATGTAGTAATCAGCTCTTCCCAACCCTACTGAGCATACCTTTATTCCATGATTTTGAGTTTCTTCGAAGACCTCGACCGTCACCTGTGGGAAAGAATGGTCCCAACTCTGTAAAGGCACCCCCGCCAATTGAGGAGCAACCTGGACCTGAAACACAAAGATAAGACCTTTTATTGTTCTTGACTCTGCCTTGACATAATTCACCAAATTCACAACATCTTAATTTAAGAAATATCCAGGAAAAAGAAATATAACTCTGCAAGATTCTACCTTTTTTTCACTAGTTTAATCAGGCTTACTCATAAAAGATGTAAAACTTTCACTCAATTTGAGTGAACTCCCAAGTTATTCAAAAAGATTGAGAATTCCATGTCATCATAAGTTTACTCTTATTTTTTAAGTTCTAAATTAGTTCAGTCCAACTACTGTAGTAAGTTCCATCTCACTATCAAACTTAACATCTTGTTAGCTTGTGACACTAAGTAGCTGCAGAGTAATTAACATGTGCTTTCAGCACTCAGATTGAATACACGCATAGATACATAAATATATAGAGTTTGCGTGTGTGTAAAAGAAGGGTGGGGGGGCAGTTTTTGTAAGTACAAAAATAAACAAGAAAGTTGTTTCCTTTTTCTCGAACTTTGAAGTGAATACACAAAGCCTTAAAAAACATGACACACAACAAACGAAAAACAAAAGCTCGAACTCCAAGCAACTAGTACCAACCACAAACAATATGAAAGTACAGATAAATTCCAAGGCACATTTGCTTAAAAATGGAAAAGAAGAAGTAAAAAAACAGACCTCCATTGAGCCAAAGAGTCAGAGGTTTATGATCAGGATTCACCTCAGCCTCAACAAAGTAATAAAACAAACTCCTCCCAGCTTTCACATCAACATCCACATACCCTGCATATTGCCTAAAACTAACCTTAGGTTGTCCAGGCAATGCCTTCACTAAATCCTCCTCTGGATACCCTTTTCCTCCTATTACTAAACTCACAATCACCAACCCACAAAACCACCACATACCCATCTCACTAAAACTCATCAAGATTCAAACTTTATCCTCTAAAACAGGACTCACTCAATTTTCTCTCTTATAAAAGGAAGAAGAAAAAACAAAACTTTATAACAGAAAAAGAAAATGGAGAGGATAATAGCACGTGAATTGCGGGATACTTTCAAACAGAAAGCAATTAATTTTGCTATATATAGATAAAAGAAAATTTAACCAAGAAAAAAGAAAGAGAGGAAGGAATGAGTAACGTGAGTAAGTGTGCAGGTTTTGTGATGGGGTTGGTGAGTAAGTGCGGTGGTGTTATGATAGGCTTAATAAAGACTTTGCAGCTTTACAGTAAACTTTAGACAGAGTTTGTTATAGAGAGAAGAAAGAAATAGACGTTAGGAAGTTGCAGATTTGCAGTGTCCAGTGGGTGAGTAGTACACCACCCACCCCAGGTGAGTAAGGGGACCAGGGGTATGACCCTATGAGAATTAAGAGCTATATTGGCTTTTTTCAAGAACAAGAATCAAAGAATAGCTTATTCTAGTCAAAGAAGGCAGGTAATACATGTATTTTGTTTTGTTTGCTATTCTGATATCAGAATTGGATTAGCAGAAAAGCCATATATTTATCCACTTGCATTGAATCACAAAACAGTGCTAAAATGGTGTGGCAGGTTCTGAAAAGTTTCAATTTTTGCCCTACATTTCGAAATGTTTAATTTTGTCATTTGATAGATTTTTAGCTGGCATATAGACATAAATTTGATTGAAATTTGAAAAAACATTTATTAAAGTTGTATTGAAAAATAATTTTTGAAAGTTAAAATTGTGTTTAGACACGTATTTTATTTGAAGAAAAGTTTGAAATTTTGTGAGCGAAAGAAAAAACTTCACCAAAAATTAAACTTGAAAATTTTTGAAGTTTTTTTTTCCCCAAAACATGATCATATTTCATAAACAAACAATGTTTTCAAAAGTTTTTTGAAAACATGAAGCCAAAATGTATTGTCAAACGGCAGTTTAGTTCATCTATATTTTCAATGTTAGCAAATCGTCTCGTATTAGCTTTTACCGTTAAAAAGAAGCTCCAACTTGAAATGATTTTAGTCTATATGTCCGAAATTTTGGAGAAAGAATTTTCATATTTATTCCTCGACTTTTTGACTAAGGTTTAAATTATTTTTTTTTTATAGGAGCTCTGTTTAGGATCGAGAATAAAAAAGAATTTTTTTTTTCTTATGACAAGAGTAAGTTTAGACCAAAGTTTAACGAAGGAATAGTGCAAGTGAAAACTTGATCCTTTTCCCTTTTAATAATATCACTGAAGTGGTAATTACAAATAATCTTTTATAATAAGTGTAAATAGTAACTAGGAAATAAACTAAACAACTTATTATAAAATATTAAACTATATTAATAGAGTAAAAATACTTTACGCGGTTAATATTAGATGTCCTGATTAAATTCTATTTTTATCATTATTAAGTGGGGTTGATAGTGGCGTAGCCACACTATGTCAAGAGTGGTCAAGCGAACATCCTTCGTTGGAAAATTATACTGCATATGTAAGTCAAATATTACTTTAAATGGTTATCTATTATATTTTGAACACCCTTAATATAATTGAAATAATGTGTTATTCATGGATTCAAAGTTATTTGCCCATTTTATTTGTCAGAACTAAATGAAACTACCGTGTGTGGTCTATTTGACCCTTTTTCAATCTAAACTTTTTCCTAATAAATAACTTTTAAAACTTAAAATTTGTGTAAAAATAAATAACTAATATTAAATGTAGTTTTTAATTAAAAGTTATTTCTTAACTAAATTTTATAATTTAAAAGTCATACTCTACAAAAATTCTTTAACAAAAGCTCTTTTCGGACTACAAACTTTCTCGAGTCTCTTTTTCTTAGTTTTATGCTTACTTTACCGGTAAAACTTCTATTGTTGTCTTTCTAATGTTAATTTGGTTTATAATTATAGCTTTAGCGAGTATTTTTATTGTTTAGCTAAATACTGCGTAGTTTGATTTAAAAATTTTGGTGCATCATTCATCGACCAAAAAAAATAAAATTATTGTCGTGTAAAAAATTTAAACAATCTTGATTAAAATTCTGGCTACGCCACTAGGTGTTGGTATAGGGCTGGAGTAGGAAAAGGGAAAGAGAAGATATAGATGGAAGGGGAATTAATATGGGAAATTAGATGTGTGATCGTTCAATTTAATTAAAAAACTTTAACATATCAAAGTTAAGTATGAATCGACATAAGCTCCAATAAATAGGACTACTAAATAATAGCAATAATACTTCTATTTGATTAATCGTAGGGGTCACGGGACAAATCTTAGCCACAAAATTATACGAGTAACATGTTATTATTTGACATAATTTCATCCGTTTCATTTAATTAATGACGATATACAGTGAAAATAGGGACAACATATGCTTTTTGCTTTTTGGTTTAATAAATTGATTTTATTCTCTTTGTATTTGAAAAAAAAAAAAAAAAAGTGGAGGTGAAGAAAAGGTGCTTTTGGACTAATTCTAAGTTAAATAAAAAAAGTGAAGCCAATAATTTCCCCACAATTCAAGTTTGAATTAAAGGGAACTAAAAAGAGTTATTTAGGGTCCTTTATTATGAAATAAACTCCTCTACACTCACAATGTAAAAAAAGACAAAAATTAGAATCTTGACACCTTTACTTAGTTATAAACGACGCATACAAGAGTAGAACAAACAAAATAACCTTGTGACAATCGAACTTTTGAACATATAAAATATTAAAATATAATTTGACAGCTCTATCGAAAATTGTCGTTCAATTCCAAATTAATAGATTATTGTACCCTGCAATGTAAAGTTATTGCAAGCTGGATCATATAATTACATATAAACATGGTACGAGCTAGTTTAGTACTCCAGTTCTAAGAATATTAATGAAGAATTATTAAATTCATTATCCAAATATTTTATTCTGAGTATCAGAGAATTGCCTCAATATTGATGCACTGGAGTAGTAGTATTAATAAATTGCCAGAAAAAAATGAAAGCAAAGATTTGGAATGGCGGGGGACAAAGCACAAGGTTTCTTCTTCTTTGTACTTCTTCCCAAAAGCCACATACTAAATAAATACGTAAATAAATTAAAACTAAATAAATAATTTAGTACAATCATCCTATCCACATCTACATACGTGTAAGACCACACGTGTGCATTTCAATTTACTGGTAGAAATTATTTAATTTTTTGTTTGGAAAATGTTATATACTTTCTAATCATCATTAATCATGTAGTGTTTTAATTTCAAACTACTCCTTGAAGTCACACAGTAAAAAATAAATATTATACTTTAGTATTTTCACTTAGTTAACATTTTCCTCGTATTTACGTTTTCATTATCTTTTATGTTATTATTGTTGACCATTTGCTTCATAACTTATAATCTTGAAGGTCAGCTTAATACTAAAATAAAATATTTTCTTGGTAGTTATATTATTAATCATTGCTTGAAAAATATTCTTTTTTATCAAGATGGAATATGGGAAAATGTAAACTAGTACGTTTTTTTTTGTCATCACCATAAGTTTTCATTCATAATAAAATTTCAACATTCTTTACATATTAATTTATAGCTCTTCTTCACTGAAAAGAAAAACGTATACAATCAACTAACTTCGTGAATTTTTACATGAAAAAATGAACTCTATCAATAAATTGCAACTCAATCTCATAAAAAATGAATATTAACAGTTATCCAATGCCATTAATTTTAATTCTTGCACTATCCATCCTTCTAAAATGTCACATCTCGCGATTATAAACCGCATTTCACACAACGAATATTCACATGGAAGTTGTTAGCCCCTCGGCTTGATTGATCGAACATGGCATGGGCGTGACGAGGGATTTACATGATGGACCTCGGCACAGTCCTATGATGGTTGTGGCATCATGTTGACAAGAACGCCCGATATGGGCAGGTGTTGATGAGCATGGACTGTAGCACGATGGCATGTGGCTTAGGTGCCAAGACATGACAAGATCATGGTATTGGCGTGACCATGGCAAGGCAAAGGCAACGGGCAGCAAAAGCATAGCAAGGGCTGAAAAAGCTAAGGCAAGCTAAGGCAAGGTGTGGCAAGACAGATGGGCGCGGGCAAGGTACTGTTATGGGCGGGGTGCGCATGCAGAATGACAGACATTCGCGCAAGACATGTTGCACATTCGCATGACGCGAAGGCATGACAAGACTTCGCATGTTGGCGCCAAAGTTCGAAGGTTGCGCCCATGTGCCACGCGCATGCAAGGCAGTTGAGCGGTTACCTGATTTCCAGCAAAGTAGGTTGTGTGAGTTTAGGGCAATTGTCTTTTGAAATTCGAATATTTGAAATCCTTTGCAGTTAGGGATGTCAACTGCTAGTTTAGGATAAGGCAGATGTGCCAAAAACGTGTGCCTATATATATAGGTTTGGCGGACTTGTCAAAGGCAGAGTTAGATGTTTTTTGGTTATCTTTTGGTAAGGTTGTTTCATGTGTTCTTTGTAGCACGAGTTATAATACAAAGTTGGGAAGTGATTCTTATAAACTGTGTGCCTTGTCTGATTTCTGTATGTTGTTATATTCTAAGTGTCAAACCAAAACATGAGGGAAAATGAAAGAGGGCTGAGTCATTGTGTGTGATTGTCGTGCAGTGTCAAAACGAAAAATATTGACCCTGTAACAACTGGTATCAGAGCGACGTCGGGAAGATCTTGGAATTATCATGGCAGGAAATGCAGTACTTCATGAAAGACTTCAGAAGTT
>AWOL01S0011248.1:8803-37683 GCA_000715115.1 Nicotiana otophora | reverse complement strand
ATATATATATATATATAAGTTTGGCAGACTTGTCAAAGGCAGAGTTGGATGTCTTTTGGTTATCTTTTGGTAAGGCTGTTTCATGTGTTCTTTGTAGCACGAGTTATAATACAAAGTTGGGAAGTGATTCCTATAAACTGCGTGCCTTGTCTGATTTCTGTATGCTGTTATATTTTAAGTGTCAAACCAAAACGTGAGGGAAAATGAAAGAGGGCTGAGTCATTGTGTGTGACTGTCATGCAGTTTCAAAACGAAAAATATTGACCCTGTAACAACTGGTATCAGAGCAACGTTGGGAAGATCTTGGAATTATCATGGCAAGAAATGTAGAACTTCGTGAAAGACTTTAGAAGTTGGAGGCGCTGGTGGGAATAACTGATGACGATGTGGATCTGGTGGATATTTTGACGCAGATCCATGGTGTTAATACAGAACTTCAATACTTCGTGAGAGTATTGATACCCAACTCGTAGAATTCTAGGCTTTCCACGAAACTGCTGAAGAGCGGTTGGAAAATTTACAGAAGGAAACAAGGATCTTAAGACGGAAAATTCAGATCCTTCGACGGGTTGTTGCAAATGTGCCTTAAGGAGGTGAAAAACACACCAAAATTAATATTCCAGAGTTAAAGGTATTTGATGGCATGAGAGGCGCCAAAGACCCGGAAACCTTCTTGTGGGACTTGGAGCATTACTTCTCTACTGCTCACGTCCCGAAAAAGGACAAACTTACTATGGTAGTGCGATGTTGCAGAGGAGATACAGTGCTCTCGTAGCGTATGAAAAATGCGGACGATGAAAGTGCTAGAAGACTCAAGGTTGATACTTGGAAAAAACTTCGTGACGCTTTGAGGGACAAGTTCTTGCCCAGTAACTCGTCTTGGGTTTCTAGGGATCGCTTGAAGCAGTTGAGACACACTGGTTCTATTCAGGACTATGTGAAGGATGTTTCATCCTTGTTGCTGGACATCCAATATATGTCTGACGAGGATAAGCTGCATAATTTTATTTTCGGAATGAAAGGCTGGGTACAAAATAGAAGTCGTAGGCACAAAGTTAAAGATCTACCTAGTGCAATTGCGGCAGTGGATGCATTGGTGGATTTTCGCTTAACCGATCTAACTTTTGATCCTGCCTCTTCTTTTAAGCCTAAGAAAAAAGAGAAGAGTAAGGACTGGAAGAAGGACAATTGGAAGCAAGATGGAAATGACAAAGGCAAACGGAAAATGGATGCTTTTTCTTCAAAAACAAAAGGCCAACGGGTGGTGAAAAAGTGTGTTGGACATGTAAAAAACTTGGACATCATGCACGAAACTGTCCAAATCAAGCAAAGATAAATGCTCTTCTTGCTGAGGAGGAGAAATAAGGAAAGGGATAGGAAGTTGCTGCTTATGTGAATCTGTTACGGTTGTTGAACACTTTGGCTTGTGTAACTATGGCGGATGATGAAGAAAATGCTGCCAAGGAAGAAATTGCATACGTGAATGCTACGAGGATGATTTGGATGATGCTTATTCCACACTAATGTATGTGGATCTGAAAATTGGAAACAAGAGTGTCGTGACCATGGTTGATACTAGATTCATGAACACCTTTGTTGCCTCCAGAATTGTTCAAGAGTATGAACTGCAAGTGACAAAGTGTTTGACGAAGATGAAGGCTGTGAACTCAATGGCGCAACTTGGTTAAGGGGTGGCACTGGATGTCTCGATGATATTGGGCCATTGGTCTAGAAAGTTCAACATGACATTGGTGCCATTGAATGATTTCAATGTGCTGCTGGGAATTGATTTTTTGAAGAAGAACAAACTCGCTCCAATTCCTCATTTGGATGGACTTATATTCATGGGGGAGACAAACCTCGACTTTGTGAAAGTATTCAACCCTGTGGGGATAAAAGATAGAATGTTGGGATAACTTCTTTGATTTCTAACATTGCATTTGAGAAAGGCTTGAAGAGGAGTAAGGAAACTTACCTGCTGCACTCCTTGAAGTCAAGCCAGATGTGCGGATTGAAGTCCCAGATTGTGTTGCAGATTTGCTGAAGGAGTTCAAAGATGTGATGCCACCAGAATCACCAAGGGAGTTTTCACCAAGGAGGGAAATTGATCACAGGATTGAGCTTATTTCTAGATCATTGCCGCCTGCGCGGCCTCCTTACCGCATGTCGCCTACGAAATTGATCGAATTAAGGAAGCAATTGTCTAACTTGCTTGATGCTGGGTTGATTCAACCATCAAAGGCTCCATATGGTGATCCTATTTTGTTCTATAAAAAGCTGGATGGTACGCTACGAATGTCTGTTGACTATAGGGCGCTGAATAAAGTGACTGTCAAAAATAATTATCCGGTCCCTTTGATTCAAGATGTGCTAGACATGATTTCGAAGGCTAGTTATTTTACTAAGTTAGACCTAAGGTCAGGCTATTGGTATATTAGGATAGCCAAAGGGGATGCCTATAAGACCACTTGTGTAACTAGATATGGTCTTTGAATTTCTTGTAATAATGTTTGGGCTAACTAATGCCCCGGTAACTTTTTGTAATTTAATGAACAATGTTCTTTACGAGTACCTTGATGACTTCGTAGTTGTTTATTTAGACGACATTGTAATATACAGGTGGACCCTTGATGATCATTTATCTCACTTATGGAAAGTACTGGAAAGACTTAGAGTCTATCAACTCTATGCCAAGATGGAGAAATGTGAATTTGCAAGTCGCGAAATAAAGTTTATAGTCCATTTGGTTAGTGAAAACCAAGTGCGGATGGACCCAAAGAAGGTGCAAGCAATACTTGATTGGAAATAACCAAGCAGGATAAAGGAATTAAGGTCATTTTTAGTCTTGGCAATTTATTACCGAAAGTTCATTGCAGGCTATTCAAAA
The DNA here is from genome assembly GCA_000715115.1 of Nicotiana otophora. Lineage (NCBI taxonomy): Eukaryota > Viridiplantae > Streptophyta > Magnoliopsida > Solanales > Solanaceae > Nicotiana > Nicotiana otophora. Next base: position 34,796 of record AWOL01S0011248.1, on the reverse strand, counting down.
AGGGATGCTCCTTTGACTGATTTGCTGAAAAAGAATGTCAAATGGGTTTGGTTGGATTCGTGTGACAAGGATTTCAATGCTTTGAAGAAGGCCATTGCATCCAAACCAATCTTAAAGCTGCCAGATTTTGACTTGCCAATTGAAATACACACTGATGCTTCTGATTATGCTGTTGGAGGCGTGCTAGTCCAGGAGGATCATCCGGTTGCATTTGAAGGCAGGAAGTTGAATGATGCAAAACAACGTTATTCTGCACATGAGAAAGAGATGGTTGCAGTAATTCATTGCCTTCAAGTTTGGAGAGTCTATTTACGAGGAACAAAGTTCGTGGTGCGGACGGACAACGGGGTTAATACCTACTTCAAAACTCAACAAAAATTGAGTCCGAAGCAGGCCTGGTGGCAAGAGTTCTTGGCTGAATATAACTTTGTATGGGTGCACAAGCCTGGAAAATAAATCAGGTTGCCAATGCATTTAGTCGCAAAGAGGTATTTGCTGTAATTTATTCTCTCACTCGGATTGAATCTGATTTTCTTGATATAATCAAGTTATGTGCTGTGAATGATCCATTATATGTAAATTTAATGGATCAAGTAAAAGATGGGATAATTAAGCGGTATTGGATAGTGGACGATATATTGCATTTCGAGGTTTCCAACATAGTACATAAATCATTTACTTTGTAAATCATGATACGTGGGGGGGGGGGGGGAGGGAGAATTGTGGTTCCTCAAGATGCTGGATTGCGTCGTTTACTTCTAAAAGAGATGCATGATACTCCTTATGCTGGTCATCCCGGTGTTGAAAGGATATTGGCATTGCTGTCTCGAAATTACTTTTGGCCGAAAATGGAAAATGACGTTGAGGCCTATGTGAAAACTTGTCTGGTATGCCAACTTGCCAAGATTGAGCGGAAGAGAGAAGATGGTTTTCTACAACCTCTACCAGTTCCGGAGTGTCCATGGGCTTCTGTTTCTATGGACTTTATCAGTGGGCTTCCAAAGGTTGATGGCAAAGCATCAATTATGGTGGTGGTAGACAGATTCTCAAAGTATGGGATTTTCGTTGTTGTTCCAACCATTTGTTCTTTTGAGGTAGTTGCTGAGTTATTCTACAAGCATGTTGTGATATTGTGAGTGATAGGGATTCGAGAGTTATAGGCCAAATTTGGACTACTTTGTTAAAAGTCTTGGGGACTAATTTGAAATTCTCGACTGCAAATCACCCACAAACCGATGGGCATACCGAACATATCAATCATCTGCTTGAAGAGTACTTGAGGCATTATGTCACGACCCAAAATCCAACTAGTCGTGATGGCACCTAACCTAACCTGCTAGGTAAGCCAATTAACAATAATCCAATTCAAATGAGATTTACAAAAAAAATGATGAAATAACTGAACTTTTATACAACTTCCCAAGGACTGGTAGTATAAATCATGAGCTTTTAAGATTTAGAGTTTACAAAGCTAGTATGAAATAAATACATCATCTATTCGAAATATAAATAAACAGATTTATAAGTATAAAGCTACCAAGAACAAGAGGCAGTTATAACCAGAATGCTGGTACATTTTCAATGCTAACTCCCACCATACACAGCAACATCAGCTCCAAAATCTGCACGCAAGGTGCAAAAGTATGGTATGAGTACAACCGACCTCATGTACTTAATAAGTAACAAGCCTAACCTTAGGTTGAAAGTAGTGACGAGCTTAAAAAAATGATTAGAGTCCAACACCAATAGTCAAGTAACAATATAATAAAAGTATTGCAAGTAATAAGTTAAAGATATTATGTTCAACTTGTTCACGGTTACGGAAAACAGACATGCTTTTCAGGTATAACAGTAAAACCTAAAGCTTTTACCGAAATCAACAAAGTATGAGTATATCATAAAATTATGATTTTTTCTCAAAACTTTCAACAATAGATAAGATATTTCATTATCAGACAGCATGAGGAAAGTGCATCTCTATGCCTATATGTCAACATGCATGTCAATTCATGAATGTCACAATCCCGTATATCATGAGGAAATGCATCTCTATGCCTACATACCAAGTATGAATGTCAAATGAATGATCTCACAGTGATAATCCCACATACTCACACTCTCAGAATACTCAGTCTAATTGACTCAAACTCCCACTCATCACACTCAATTACTCAGCATTGTTCGGTACCTGCACTCATTGCTGGTATGTCAGACTCCGGAGGGGAAGATCTTACCCAAGCACTAATATAAGCCAACATGGCCTGTTGCGGTGTGCATTCCGATCCCATAATAAGTTGATAAAACATGATGCAGCGTGCATCCTGATCCCATAAATGACCAATAAGGCATGTTACGGCGTGTAACCCGATCCCATAAATGACCAATTAGGCCTGTTGCAGCATGCAACCCGTCCCATAAATAACTGCTCACAACCCGGCTCTCAGGTCCCAACTCAGTCATCAATCTCTCGAGTCTCATGGGCTCACAAGTCTCGTACCACTCAGCCCAAACAATGATAACATGTGATGTAACAATGAATGATGAACAAAGGCTGAGATATGATATGCAAATGAAGAATCATGACTGAGTATATAATTAAAGTTAGGGCGGATAACTCGATACAACAGAAATAGCCTCATTACGTCTCAATCGAATAAGCACATAGCCTAAATATAATTTCTAACATTATTCACAACTCATATAATCAAACAATTAGGGAGAACATGGATGTAGCAAAATATAACAGTAAAACAAGTCCGCTCACAGTCTAATAGTCTACTAGAATCATGATATCTCTGGTGCACGCCCACACGCTCGTCACCTAGCTTGTGCGTCACCTTAATACATCTCGTATAACATAATCCCAGGGTTAAATACCCTCAAATCCAAATTTAGATATATTACTTACCTTGAACAAGCCAAATCCAATATCGAGAAATCCAAATAATACTTAGAAAGGCCATCCCGTGTGTAACAACCTCCGAACGGCTCAAACTAACCAAAAGCAACTCAAATACATAAAGTAATGCCAAAGGAAAAACACCCAATTAATAAAGGTCGAGTCTTAACACATTTACTCAAAGTCAACCAAAAATTCAAACTCGGGCTTGACGAGCACAAAACACACACCTAAACTATGCTCGCTAGTCAAAGATAGTATAGTATAATATCGTGTCCACATGGATTGGATTTAAATAGTATTCTTGTAGTTTCTAGCTTGATTGCTATCCATGAGGATCAACATTTGAGATGTATATGATTAAGAATTAAAATTAACTAGGGATCTAAAACTACTGACCAATGACTATCGAGACAAGGAATAAGTAACTAAGGTTATCATTGGGAGAAGATAGTGTCTTGACAGGATATGTACAAGATAATTGTTCGGGATCTAACTCTAGATAATTTACTTCCAATGTTCGAGCGAGTCTCTCGAATTCACTCTATTATTAGTTCAAACGTTCAGCAAAAACTCCTCTCTCTATTAAGTCTTAACCTCACGAGATGAATCAATTTAAGCACTGTGAAGATATGCAAGAATTCATAGTGGATAGTTCTTTAGGAAAACCTCTTTCGATTATTCTCCTAACTAGATTTAATCAATGATTCAACTAGACTCTTTCGATTACTTAGAAGAATCTATGAACTCAACCAACAATATAATGCAAAGCTATCACAAGTTATGCCTCTTTCGATTACAAGAACAAGTGAATATAGATGTAACAATTAAATCTTCCAAATGATTCAAATACATAAAAATATAGTTATAATCCACAAACAATCATCAATACACCAAATCCATCAAAACCCAAAAGGAACTAATCCACAGACATAGAGAAGTTCTTCACAAATATAACTAAAGAATAGGAAAACATAAATTCAATCCAAACCCAGATCTTGAGTAAGGAAGGAATAATAAAATCCTTGTGCTTGTGTTCTTCCCAAGCCTCCTTAGGTCGAAAATGTGTCAAAAGTAGTCCCATAACGGCGTTTTCCCGTGTATTTAAGCCATCCCCCAATAATCCCCAGATGAATTACCCCTTTTTAGCTGAATGGGAAATTACTCTAACATTTTTGTGCTACAGCGTCGCGGCATGCGGCGCGCTTGTGGATAATTCTAGAACGATTTGCAAAATGAATTATGGGCATCATTTGCACTGTCGCGGCGCCCCATGCGGCGCGACTGTGCAGTTTTCTTATAATAAGTTCATTTCTCCAATTTTAGACATCCAAACTTGGTCCTCGACCCTCGAACGCGATCCCGGTTTAATTCCTTGGGCTTCTACTCATACTTTAAAGCTCCGAATAGCTCGAATCTGCTCTGCAACATCCAAATAACTAGGAATCACTCTACACGGCATAAAACACACAATAAGTGTAAAATATTACTAATTAAAGCTCAACATAAGTAAAGTACAGTGAATTAGAGTACAATAAGCGACTAAAAGACGGGATTATAGTCTACCATCAAGGTTCACACCTCAGAACCCGACAAAACTTACCAAATTCGACAACTCATTCAATTACAAGTCCGAAATAACTTCACTCAAATCCGAATACGAATCGATGTTCAAAACTCAAAAATTCACTCTATGAAAGTTTAGACCAAAGAAAAAACAATTTCTCTTTTGAAATCATCAATTAAATGCCAAAAATGAAGATGGAATCACAGAATATAATCAAACCGAGTAAAAAATACTTACCCCACTCCATGTGGTGAAAATTGCCTCCCATATCGCCCAAATCTGAGCTTTATAGCTCAGAATAATATAAAATGAACAAAAACCTCGATTAATAATTTCTGCCCGACTCTTTCGCATATGCGAACAAAAGGACGCTTCTGTGGCGTCGCTTCTGCGACATGGCATTCGCTTTTGCGAAAACAACTGAAAAATCGGCCCTCACACCTGCGGAAAAACATCCACTTATGCGTCATTGCAGGTGCGACAAGGAACGCGCATCTGTGCAACACCCCGCTCCTGCGCTCAGAAGCCCGCATCTACGCCATTGCAGATGCGTTGAGTCCTCCGCATCTACGGACTCCTGCTCTTGCTTTACTTTTTCCTTCTGCGATGCCTTTGCCGCTTTTGAGACTCCGCATATGCGCCCTTAGCTCCGCAGGTGCGGTCAACCAGAACCCCTGCCAAACCAGCATAGCCAAAACGATTTGAACCTCGTCCGAAACTCATCCGATCCACTCGGGAACCCGTACGAATATACTAACAAGTTCCATAACACAACACAAACTTACGCGAGGCCTCAAATCATAAATAACAATATCAAAACCACGAATCGCATCTCCAATCGAACTTAATAAACTTTTAAACTTTCAACTTCCAAACCTCATGTCGAACTACATCAAATAAACTCTGAATGACCTCAAATTTTGCACACAAGTCCCAAATGACATACAAAGCTATTTCAATTCCAGGAACCACAATCAGAACCCGATATCATCAAAGTCAACTCTCGGTCAAACTTATGAACCTTCCAAATCTTCAAATTTCCAACTTTCGCCAATTAGTACCGAAACCTTCTAGAAACATCCAAATGCAAATCCGGGCATATGCCCAAGTCCAAAATCACCTCCGGACCTAGCGGAACCATCAAAAATTCGATCCAGGGTCAAATACACAAAAGTCAATCTTGATCAACTCTTCTAACTTAAAACTTCCTAATTGAGAATCATTCTTCCAAATCAATCTCGAAACACCTGAAAACTAAAACCGACGATTCACACAAGTCATAATACATCATATGAAGCTACTCAAGACTTCAAACAGCTGAACGGAATGTAAATGCTCAAAACGACCAATTGGATCGTTACATTCTCCCCCACTTAAACATATGTTCGTCCTCGAATGTGCCAAGAGTCATTCCAGAGCCTCCAAATTGTCGTGTAACCTTACCATGCATATACTCGGGGGTGATCCCACGTCCCCCCAATCCGTTTAAGTCCGTCAACTCAACCTAATCGAAGACGCTTCCTTCAACCTTAGCCCATAAACCTTGGAACCCAATTTCCAATATCTGAAATTCCTTACAAGACCCGAATCTCGCATCTAAATACTGTATAAGTATGAACAACCTGTATCAATCCATAACCATAACCCAAGATGTAATCACATGATATACCACATAACTCGCATACTCGTAGCAATAACTTTCTATAACAGTAGCTGCTCCAAAAATAAAACCGGTACCGGTAACAAACCTCATATCAACTAAAACCCTGTTCTAAACCTTTATAAATTGTCAATGATGAATGAAACATGCAGAAACTCATAGCCACTCATCAACTCAACAAGTGATGGAGCTCTCTCTCGTCCGAAAAGAACCAAAGCCACATTCTAAGCCGACTTCCGATATTATTCTTCCAAACATACCTTAATCAAATCCGATAATATCCATTCTAGGTCCAATGACCCCATCTCATCAAACACAACTATTCTATTAACATGCCATACAAGTACAACCTAAAGCCACAAACCGAGCCATCTGTGCACCAATAAGCAACAATTCAAGTGTACTCAAACACAGAAAATGACTCAAATGAGAGAATCGTCCCGCAAGCTCAACAAATACCACCACAACTCAATGCTATGAACCCATCACACATAGTAGAACCAAAACACACGAATCTATCACAAAGGATCAATCCCAAATAACTGCAATGCAATGAGCGACCCTATCCAAATACCAGTCCATATGAAATACCTCAAGCCACAATGTTCAAAAATCAACAACCACACGCAATTCAACATCAAGCACACGAAGTGCATGACTATGACCATGGAGAAACGGATAGAACCATATTCTACAAATAGAAAAGACTATAACCAAGGCGCAATCAACCATTCAACACCCCAACAACCATCTCCCTTGAGTTCCGCTACAAGGTCCATACAGAATAGCATCATGTGTGCATATAACCAACAAATCACAACCCCTCGTAGTATAGAAGAGTAATACATAGAACATCTTAGAACACGAACAAGCTCAACTCCAACCGAATGACACACCCATCAATACTAACAGTTTTGAGTCAACAAATCCCACCCGGTGTAGAATACACATCCTCATTGGGCATACCAATGGACCCCCAAATCAACTACAGTCATCCCCAAATAGATAAATAGCCCTCCAAAAGTCCACAAGGATCAAACCATAACACATACTATTAGCTATCTAACTTTGGCCATACCTTCACAGTCCTCAACCAAGGAGCAATTTGCCTCTGAGAACTCCCGGTCTCCAAATCTCTAGAATACCAGTATCACCATATCCGATCGCAACTTGACCACTCGAGTGACTGACACATCTTTCATACACAATCATTCCACGAGAAATACTTTCATAATTCTTTCATACCACAAAGCAAAATCTGATACTAGCAGTCGATCAACCAGGCGAGTATCGCAATACCAAGGAAGCATGCGTAAATCAAAACATAGTTCGCCTTCTGAAATGTACATTCTCCTCTGGTAATACTAAATAGTGCCAACATTTTTCTCACCATCTGAAATCATCTGTACTGCATAGAACTCATGATCCTCCTTTCAAAACTAGACCATATACTTGCACATGCAAATCCTAATCTCACACCACACATCGCCTCTATTAGGCCATCATATGAAAATACGAGAACCTCATTATCAACTCTGAGTCACAAGCAGAATACATACTCAATTAGCTAGAAACCTTCCACTTGGTCCCATCTAGAAGAAAATTACAGCATGCAACATACTCCTCATGCTGGTAGATAATATCCATTTCAAGTTATGGCAGAAATCATCGAGAACACTTCGAAATCCATTTACACATAACTAAGCCATCAGAACTGAATCTCTTGAACTCAACCAAGTCACGCATGTCTCCAAACCCAAGAGTATTGCCACAAAATACATGTTGAGACGCACGATATCATAAGAACCAAAAAAATCGATTATACCCATTACCGTGTTGATTCAACCTACTACCAAGTTGTACTATTTCTCTAGTTTCCTCCCGAATTACCTTTAAGTTAACACTCCTCCTTGCCAGAACACCACGATCCTTACCTAAAGCTCACCACAAGAGATCCTAGCATAAAACCACACCGCCCTAAGGCCCATAAGTCGTTGTATTCCCTCTTAAGCACCCCAAAAGTATCACAACCGAGACACCCACTCTGAAGAGACCTTCTGTGAATTTAAAATTGTTTTCTTTACCCTTCTGATACTGAAATGTAGAATCTTCACTGATATAGAAATATTGCGAGTCTCGAAACCATCCAATGCAAATCTCAGATCTAAGCCATATACAAATCCAGAAAATTCTCAAATACCACATATTAATCTTGAATCCAGTAGAACCTTCTCGGGAGTCATCCACTCTATTCAAATCTCCAATACACCGCCAAAACGAGCTGAACGGCATGTGCTCCGTTAGCACACCAACGCCCCAATGAAGTAATCCACACCTCTAAGAAACTGACTGAATCCCTTTTTCTTGGTACATTACATCTATCACGCATAACAACCCAAATCATTCCAAGACTTTCATATATCCATAAGGTGTAATACATCATGCATCCAAAAATTCCTTACTCAAGTCATCGTCAAAACCAACCTCTACAAGTCATAACCGATTCACAATTATGCCTCAAACTGAAACCAGTACAACACATAACCATGCAATCAAATCGTCGATAACAGACTCCCCCACTTGGCTCCAAGCCATAGAACAAAACATTCGATAACTCACAACACCCATACTCTATTACTGCCCTAATCTCGCACTGAAATTCAACCAAATCCTTCATAAGCTCATGCTACATAAACCATAAAATACCTCAAATAATCTGCTAAGCTCGCATTCATCCTCGTGATAGTTAGGTCAACTTTCACAAATTATCCAAACTCAAATCGCAACACATATAGCCTACTGGTAGAAAGAAACTCTCAACACAATATCATAAGGATCACACATCCGTGGATTACCTCGCATGTGATAACCCACCTACTTAACCTAAAATTGGCATCACTCTATACCCTTTCGCGGCCACAACTACTACACATTCACTTAGTCTTCCTGAGTCTGAACTCATCAACAAAACATGAGAATTTACTTCGTTCCACAAATAAACAACATGAAAGATCCCTAACACGATCATAACTTGAGACTGTATAACACATCAAGACAAAATTCAAGCATCCAATAGTCCTTTCCATATCCGAAACAAACTCTGCTTGCCATATCCAAACCATCTGAACGCATACCGCAATCACGTCATACTCATAACATAATCATCCAACCACTCACCGAATCATAAGTCCCGCTCCTAGGGACACTATCGAACATATAAGTCTAAAAGCAAATGCTCACACAACTGAAATAATCGAGCCTAAGCTACGGTCTAACCTGACCTCAAGTCCTCCAGACTGGCCCATCACCAAAACGCAAAAAACACATCTCGTACCTCATCCGTGGAATCATAAGACGTCGATGCCCAGTTGATACCGAGTGCTCACATACGCATACGAGTGAGTGGAAGGAATTCAAAGAGGTGCGCTTCAAGTTGAATCAATGGCGCACGATAGGGAACGAAAGATGAGAAGTTTATCCTAAATACCCAGTACCCTCTCGAAGATAGGTATGAACATCATCATACCAATCCGCAAGACTCTACTAGACATTTGCTCATTACTCGTAGAACCTATGAACCTAGAGCTCTGATACCAACTTGTCAACAACCAAAATACAACTAGTCGCGATAGCACCTAACCCAACCTACTACGTAAGCCAATTAACAATAATCCAATTCAAATGAGATTTACTGAGAAATAATGATGAAATAACCGAACTTCTATACAACTTTCCAAGGACTGATAGTACAAATCATGATCTTCTAAAATTTAGAATTTATAAAGCTAGTATGAAATAAATACATCATCTGTTCGAAATATACATAAATAGATTTATAAATCTAAAGATACCAAGAACAAGAGACAGCCATAGCTGGAATGCAGGTATAACATTAAAACCCAAATCTTTCACCGAAATCAACAAAATATGAGTATATCAGAAAACTGTGATTTTTCCTAAACCTTTCAACAACAGATAAGATATTTCATTATCAGATAGCATGAGAAAAGTACATCTCTATGCCTATATGTTAATATGCATGTCAAGTCATGAATGTCACAATACCGTATAACATGAGAAAATGCATTTATATGCCTACATACCAAGTATGCATGTCAAATGAACGATCTCACAGTGATAAACCCAGATACTCACACTCTCAGAGTATCTTAGTATGATTGCCTCAAACTCCCACTCATAACATCCAATCACTCAGCACTGTACGGTACATGCGCTCTTTGCTGGTATGTTAAATTCTGGAGGGTCAGATCCTACCCAAGCACAAATATAAGCCAATATGGCCTGTTGCGACGTGCAGTTTGATCCCATAATGAGTCAATAAAGTATGCTGCAATGTGCAACCCGATCCCATAAAAGACTAATAAGACTTGCTGCAGCGTGCAGCACGATCCCATAAATGGCCAATTAGGCCTGCTGCGATGTGCACCCCGATCCCATAAATAACTGCTCACAATCTGGCTCTCATGCCCCAACTCAGTCATCAATCTCTCGAGTTTCATGGGCTCACAAATCTCGTACCACTCAGCCCAAACAATGATAACATGTGATGTAACAATGAATGATGAACAGAGACTAAGATATGATATGAAAATGAAGAATCATGACTGAGTATATAATTAAAGCTAGGGAGAATAACTCAATATAACAGAAATAGCCTCATTACGTCTCAACCGAATAAGCACATAGCCTAAACATAATTTCTAACATGATTCATAGCTCATATAATCAAACAATCAGGGAGAAAATGGATATAATAACAATATATAACAGTAAAACAAGTCCGGTCACAGTCTAATGGGAAACTAGAATCATGATTTCCCCGGTGCACGCCCACACGCTCGTCACCTAGTATGTGCGTCACCTCAATACATATTGTATAAGATAATACCCAGGGTTAAATACCCTCAAATCCAAGTTTAGATATGTTACTTACCTCGAACAAGCCAAATCCAATAACGAGCAATCCAAACAATACCTATTAATACTTCTCATAAACAGGTAGGTTGTAGGGAAGTTCACTTCAAAATGGGATGGTCCATATGTCGTGCAAGAAGCTTATTCAAGTGGGGCTTACAAGCTGGTTGATCAAATGGCATGAGAATCGGCCCTATCAATAAAACATTCTTAAATAAGTATTATCCTTGAAGTTGCAACACTCCTTAACGCAAGAGCATAAACTGCATGTCACTCCTGACCTGCATGAGTCTAAACTGTGTACGACCAACTAAAAACAAAGGTCTGCTAGGTTGAAAACCTCAAAAGAGGCGGCTTAGGCAAAAAGTTAGTACACTAAAAAAAGTCAGCTAGGCTGAAAACCTCGAAACAGACAGCCTAGTCAAAAGTTAGGACATAAAAAAAAAGTCTGCAAGGTTGAAAACCTCGAAAGAGGCGACCTAGGCAAAAGTTAGGACATAAAAAAAGTCCACTAGATTGAAAATCTTAAAAGAGGCTGCCTACGCAAAAGTTAGAACATAAATAAATAAACAAATAAAAACCCACCAATTCTGAACTACGGTATGACTTGATCTTTTTCACTGAGGTACGTAGGCAGCTTAGAGTTTCATTCTAAGTTCAATTGCATAAGTTCAAAAGATACATAGTGCCCCAATCATTGTTCGAATGAAGTATGATGGAATGTAATCCATTCAATCAGCACTTAAAAATCGAGTTGAGATACCATTCTTCTATTGAGCTTTGGATCCCATTTGATTTAAAGGGGGCAAGCCTCTACGGTAAATTGGTATCTTCAATGGAATGAATATAGTCTTTTAGAAGGCTACTAAGTATTTGCATTGAAGCCCGGATATTCATTGTGTCTTCATGTTCGCCAAATCTTTAAGTCCGTCGGTCTTCAAGTTCGTTGTTCTTCAAGTTGAAATATTTAAACCCTCCAAGTCTTCAAGTTTGTTAGTCTTCAAGTTGATGTCCTCAAATTCGCTGATCTTCAAGTTGAAATATTCAAGCCCTCCAAGTCTCCAAGTTGAAGTCTTTAAATCCGTCGGTCTTAAAGTTGAAGTCCTCAAATTCGCCGGTCTTCAGGTTGAATTATTTAAGCCCGCCAAATCTTCAAGTTGAAGTCTTCAATTCTGCTAATTTTCAAGTTGAAGTTTAAAAGTCCACCACTCTTCAAGTTGAAGTTTGCAAAGTCCGCCAAACCTTCAAAGTTTGCCAAATCTTTGATATGTCGTATGAACCCTTGCGCCCTGAGTTATGCCTCCCGTTTTCGGTTGGGGATGAATATCCATCCCTTCACACCCTAAGAGTAATCTCTGCGATATTCGGGCGGGGATGCGTATCCATCTCTTCACACCCTAAGTAATCTCTCCGAATTTCGGTCGGGGATGAGTATCCATCCCTTCATACCCTGAGAGTAATCTCTACGATATTCGGGTGGGGATGAGTATCCATACCTTCACACCCTAAGTAATCCCTCCGATTTTCGTGCGGTAATGAGTATCCATCCCTTTAGACCCTAAGAGTAATCTCTCTGATATTCAGGCAGGGATGAGTATCCATTCTTTCACCCTCTGACAGTAATCTCTCTGATTTTCGGGCAGGGATGAGTATCCATCCCTTCATACCATGAGAATAATAACTCCGATATTCGGACGGGAATGAGTATCCATCCCTTCACACCCTAGTAATCCCTACAGTTTTCGGGCGGGAATGAGTATCTATCCCTTTAGACCCTGTGAGTAATCTCTCTGATATCCAGGCAGGGATGAGTATCCATCCCTTCACACCCTAAGATTGCCTTCTTCATATATGGATTATCTCGTTAAACTAGAACATAATCTTCTCGTTTGACATACAATAAAAACAACTAAAGCAAAAAGAGAAATAGAAAAGAAAAGAAAATACCTTCCTAAGACTCAAAGTCCAATTTATGACCATACTAGTACAAGAGTTGAAAGGCAAAATAAAATAATGGTCTTACGTGGAGGGATCTCTTTTACAAGATGGTATTAAAGTGTACTAGATAAAGTGTTTGGTCAGTGATCAAAGAAAGCTAATTCGAGTATATCTTAGTGGGCTCACGTGAATTTTCATGGAGAATCTCAAATTTTCATATTTTGATTCTTATCAATTTGCATCCTAGAACATGTTTATACGTCAAGACCAATTGGATATTTTCAAGAAATGTGTATGGTAAAATAAAGACATTTAATACCTGAATACTTCAAGCCTAGTCTTCAAAAGTTAAAAAATCTTGACAAGTCTTGAAATAAGGGTAATTGTAGGCATATAAATTTTATTAGAATTAAATCTATAAAATAATTTGGACTATATTTTAAATTCAAGATATATTAGTTCACATAAATTTATTGGGCTAATATAATTAAATTAATTATATAAGTCCAATATATATAGATTAAATAATTAACTCTAAATGCATTGGGCCACTTAATTGGGCTACAAATGATGAGTTCATTTCATTAGGCCCATAATATCATCTTCCTAGAGGCCCAGTTTGGTGCCACATGTGAAATGACATGGCACGCCAAGTCAAACGGTAGAGCCAATAAGATCATGTCACATGTCAAAATGACAAGGCATGGCAAGTCACATTAAAAGGCCAATGAAATCGCGTAACGTGTGCAAGTGACATATTCTGGCCAATCAAATGCGGCTTTGTTATACTTCAATTTGATTGGTCGGAAAGAGTTTATTCTTATCATAATTCTTCTCTCCCGTAACTATAAATAGGGGTCTTCATAACCCAAAAAGACACCATAAGTTATAACAAGAAGTAAGAGAGAGCTCGTGGATCAAATACCGCAAATTTTTCCACAAGCTTCAAGTAATCAAGTTCAAGAAATCAAGTTCAAGCTCAAGAATGAAGAACAAATCAAGGTTCAAGGAGTACGAGTTCAAATCAGAGTTTGTGCTAGTTGAATTCAAGATCATCATTCGTGACAACAAATAAAGATTCAAGAACAAGCTCAAAAGCCCTTGAATTTATTTACTATTGGAAAGAAGAATCAGATGAATCATAGAAATTATAATACTCAAATCATTTGAAATAAAATACTACGATTGTTGCAATATTTTCGATCTCAATTATTTTCATGATACAAATTTACTGTCTATAGAGCTTTCAAGGACCACTTTTCAAAAGCTTATTATGATAGTGATCACTAAGGTAAGATAAGATTTACTTCCTTTGTTTCAATTTAGCTGATGTAGCTTGACTCGACACGGAGTTTTAATGAAAAGAGAGACTTTCGAAACTTATGGTCTTAAAAACTTATGGGGTAAAAGCTTTGTGGGACCATGATATTTGTGTGGTTATAAAAGCTTTTCATTAAGGGTAAAATAAGTTAGATGAAAAGTTTAAAGTTAAATTATTTCCAATTATAGAAATGTGTCATTCTTTTTAGAACAGACTAATAAAAAAGTGTGTCATCTAAATTGAATCGGAGAGAGTAGAATTTAGGAGAGGTACTCACCGTAAGGGAAATTTTGTCAATTATGACAAGCCATTAAGCGAAGCCCGCCAATGATATATAATGTTGTTTGATCAAAAAGTATAACTTTCGGTTAAACCTTTATATTTATGTAATGTTGGGTTGAACCTAATTAATAATAATATTCCTAAACGTGGATCTTGAAAATATGGATAATGTGGAGCAATAATGGAGGAGTAACTAGCAATAAATAACAATAAATGACATTTAAGTAAATATAAGGAATGATTCACCGAATAATGAAAGAGTTAGATGATTGTTCCTCCTGACAATGATGCATGACAGATAAATCCTAGAATGTTCGAACTATTCTCGGATCTGATGGAAAAGTATGAAATAATATGAGAAAGAATCTTGATGAAAAAGTAATGTTTGTATCTTTGTTAGAGAGAGAGATTATTCTTCTGAAAAGTGTTCTTATCAAGTGAATATCACATATCTTTATTCATTATCTTTTTTCCTATTTATATCGGACATATCCCCAATAAACCCTAATAACACAAGTACAAAGAATATCCAAAGGAATATTCTCTTTAATATCTTACCCTAGTAAATTAGCCGTTATAGTTCTTCCCGTCGTGCTCGACATCGACCTGCGTCTGCATCTCGACCATAGGCTTCACCATATCCTAGTCGACCTCGGCTGACTCTTTTCTCGAAGTTATTTCCTACCAAATACTGAGATAGATTTCGACCCATACAGTTAGTCCCTCCGCTTATTAAGGCCGGCCTCGGTGACCGTAATGGGCAGATTTTGTTTGTTGCGGTTGGCCAGACTTGGACGAGCGAGTCGAGCAGTGATATTCCAGACAAGATGACATCGTGACCTTTCGTGAATGCACTATTGGGAGGGGGGGTGTTGCTTCCACACCAGAATGACATCATGATATCGTGCGTCATTATTGCACCTTTTCCCGATGCTTTGTGTCATTTCCCATGCGACTGTCAGTTGGGGCTGCCGTTTCGACTCCAGTGCCAGGTAATGATGGCATAATTTCTTGGTTTTGAAGCCCGGATTCTTATAAATAGGGATGTAATGACTTTTATTTTCCCTCTACTTGCTCGTCCTATCAAAATCCTTTGCCTTCTTCTTCTCCTTCCTCTATTGTCGTGTATCTTCTTACTGGTTTTAGCGATTCTCGCTTCTTCTAACACTTTCTTGCTTGAATATCCTCTCTTAACAACATGGCTAATGTATCCTCTAGTTCCGGTATGGCAACTAACCCTGTCTCTTTGGCGGTGCTTATGCCGCCACGCTGATAGTGTTTCTGTCGCCATTGAGGTTGAGAAATTTCCTACGGTGGAGAAAATAATCCCTCGTGGTGAGAAAGTTAGGTTCGACTTTTTGAAGGCGCCTGAAGGTGAGCCTGCAGTCTCGGAGTCAGTGATGAAAGAGGCCGATCTGGCTGAGCTTAGGGCAAAATTCAACATTCCTGCCCACATCGATCTGGTTCCAGCAGGGCGTGATGTGGTGCAAATCTACCTCCCCGGATATTGCGCGTTTTATGCGTATCATTTCCAGGTCGGCTATTCTTTCCCCCTTCTCCTATTAGCGGAAGAATTTTGTCGCAACTATGGTGTTTGCCCGGCCCAACTCTCTTTGTACATCTACAAGCTTATTAGGATACTCACAAAATTTGCGGAGTTGGTCGAGGTCACACTCCGCCATCTGATGCATCTCTTCGCCCTTAGCTTTTATTGGGGGACGATGTTGCACCTTCGCCACCGAGGAGGTAAATTCTTGGTGGTGAAGATGGATGACAAAGAAAATCGTCAGTTCTGGCTCAACTACGTTTTTGTCAGAACCGAAGACATGGTAGCGAGCGCGGATAGCTTTCCGGAGACTTGGAATCACACTCGTAAGTATCCAGTTTTTCATGCAATGCATTTGATTTGTCTGTTTCTAGTCATAGGATCTAACATTTTGTCTCTTCCTCGTACAACCAAGGTTACGCCTACTCCTTTGGTAAGGTACATTTCCGACTGGGTTGGCCGGATCGTGCCTCACATTGTGGGGATTCGTGAGTGGCCGGGATTTCTTAAGAAGTTCGGGCCTGCTTCTTCCTTGGCCGGTGAGTTCATCTATTTTTTATTTTTATTGTTTTGACCTCATGGTAGCTTCCTCACGATAGTTTATTATTGGTAGTGACAACCTTTGATCTTTCTTTTGCAGTTCGAGGATCTTCGAGGAGGCCGAAGGCTTATCCTCATGCGTTTTGTAAGAGTAAGGATGCTTCTTCTTCGGAGTCTATTCCTACTGTGACTGTGGCTATGCCTGCTCGTTCATCTGCTTCTGTTCTTTCTTCCACTGCGGCCAGGTCTACTCGTTCGTCGGCCACACCTACTACTTCCTCCGTATCGGTTTCTTCTCCGCCTGCGAGTATATCGATAGGAAAGCTCCTGGCTTCTCCTTTGCATCGTTTAGTGGATGAGGAAGTCATCGCCAAGCGGTGGGAATTTGGTTCCCCGTAAGAGAAGATCAGTGGACGTCGGTGATGGGGTCGCCCGAGCTGTAGATTCAGTAAGGGGCATTTTCGTCATCCGTGAAACGGCGACAATAGTGCTCGAAGATGACATCGAGCCGCCGCCTGAGATTTCGCCATCGACTGAGGCTGCAGAGGGCGTGTCCCTTCCCAATGTCACGATGGAAGCTGAAGGGCCGTCTGCGAAAGTCTCTGATATTTCACGGCAAAATGAGCCATCAGCCTCGCGACCAGTTGATAGTCTTTCTTCGCTGGTTGACAGGAAAGGAACAAACATTACCGAGGATGGCTATAAGACAGGCTCTGATATTGATGCCGATGAGGTGAGGATAATGGGGGAGGGTTTTACCCGACTTGAAGTAAGACTAGAAGGGTCCACGCGGACCATTGCGATCCCCATGGATCGAGATTTCTTGGTAAATACGGAGAACATGGTTCCTTGCCTTGGTCCCCTCTGTTCTGACGTGGAGGGTAAAACCCTTGAAAAGCTGGATGACACTACCTTATCAAGGAGCATACCCGGCCTCACTCTCAGGGTAAGCTTCTTGATTTCTTCTATTTTTTGTTTGTCAAGTTCAACGTTTAGGCTTCGTTCTTATTCTCCATTTTCTTTGTCTTTCTCCTTCAGACTGTGATTTTGGATATTGAAAGCGCCCGAAAAGAGGAGAGGCGTAAGGCTATTTTTCTAAAGATGGAGTGAAAATACTGCGAGTACTGTGCCAAGCATCGTGAGATTTGTAGGCGGTTTGGTGAGAGCAGCAATTTCCAGGCTATCCGAGATGAACTGAAGTAAAAGGATGGTGAGCTGGTGAGGGTCATTGAAAAATATAGCGTTCTTGAGGGGGCGCTAAGAGATAAAGAACAGGAGCTTGAGGTTAGTAGGGGTCGAAGCCTAGTGCGGCGATCTCCAAGCCTGGGTGGTCTTGTTGCATGCCGAGCTCGAGGAGTGTGAATTCAAAGCGGATGCTTTAAGTGGCGAGCTTGCCAATAATGCATCGGATCTCCAGAAGGCAAAGTTAGCTTGGTCGGGGGCTTTGAGAAAGGCGGAGGCTTTGGAGATCGTAAATCTATGTTCTTCGTTCCGAGCGAGAGTGTGCCTTGGAGACGGCTAGGATCAAAGAAGCGTGGCTTGATGAACGAATTGGAGAATTAGAGAAAGAGTCTTATGGACATTATGATCGAGTCGCCGCTCTTGTGGCCGATAAGGCACAATTACTTGCTCGACCATCCTCTTCCCACACTTCTAGTTTCCCTGATATTCCTCGAGGTTTGTACGAGGAGTGGATTCACGTTGAGACCCAGCTGGATATATTTAGAGATTTGATGAGGGTGGGAATCGTTTCAGAACCCGTATTCGAGGATGCTCGTGTTAAGACACATAGAGCTCGGGTCGCTTTTGGCTATGATCCTGCTACACCGGAGGCCGGTGATGACGAGGAGGATGCGGGCGTGGATCGGATTGAAGAGGACACCTGGTATGGGGATGAGTATCCTGATGGTGATGGTGATGGTGAAGGGGCAGATGGGGATGGCCTAGGCGATCAGGTCGATGGCACTGTTGGCCCAGGCGGTGATTAGTAGCTTTTCTTTTCCTTCTTTTTGTTTTGCCGCAGACTTGTGCGTTCTTTTGTGGGTGTCTTTTCGAGCCTTTGTAAAAAATATTCTAAGTATGAAATACCAGTTTTGTTATTTGTACATGATACCTTTTCTTCTGTTTGAGTTTGTATGCTTTTTGATTTTGTTGCCTTGGTTTCCTTAGTCGTAATAACTTAGCTTGAGTAGGGTCAAACAAGGTCGGAACAAAACCTAAGTTTGATCATGGCCGAGGGCCATTAGATGTTAGTTCGAACGCGGTCGAACATATCATATGTTTATTTATGGTCGAGGGTCGATTAGGTGTTAATTCGAAGGAGGTCGAATATAATCTATGGTTGATTACGACTGAGGGCCGATTAGGTGTTGATTCGAACGAGATTGAATATAACCTATGCTTGATTATGGCCGAGAGCCAGTTAGGTGTTGATTCGAACGAGGTTAAATATAACCTATGCTTGATTATAGCTGAGGGACAGTTAGGTGTTGATTTGAATGAGGTCGAATATAACCTATGCTTAATTATGGTCGAGGGCCGGTTAGATATGACTCTAGGTGCGGCATTTGTCGGCGGTATGATTTTAAGGCAATGTTGCTTTGGTTATACACTTGGAGAAAATAGAAATAAATTTCATGCATTTGTGATTTGTTCATACACTTGGAGAAATTTACATATTTCCCGGGTGTTGACTGGCATTTCAGTCCTAGTCCCAATCCCAATCCAAGCCTATCTAGTCCCTTCATTGGTCGACCTGGAGAAGTATTGAGAGGTCGAGCAATGAACTTGCCATCCTATGCCTTCGTCTATGCGCACTTCAATCTTAAAGTGTCCCCTTTATCGCTTCGTTAAAAACCTCCTCGAGAAAACCCAATTGGGACAAAACTCAAGTGAGGGAAAAAAGAGTACGACTTTGGGGACGCTTCATGTTTTAAAAGTTGAAGTACTTAAGGTGTGTAATATTCCAGTTGTTTGGTAGTCGCTTTCCTTCCATTGTTTCTAGTTGGAATGACCCTTTGTTTGCTATTTCCGTGATTTTGCACGGGCCGCCCCAATTTGTTCCTAGTTTTATTTTCCGTGGGTCTTTGCTTGCTTGTATTTTATCTTTAAACACGTATTTCCCGACTTTGAGTGGCATGATCTTTACCTTTTTGTTATAATAGCATTCTGCTTGTTGCTTTAGGGCGATCATTCTTACGTAGGGCATATCTCTTCGTTCCTCGACTTTGTCGAGCTCCTGCCTTCTGTTGTCATCGTTCCGAGGTCCGCTTTCGTGGGCGTATCTTAGGCTGGGCTCCCCGGCCTCGACCGGTATTACTACATCAGTCCCATAGACTAATAAGTATGGCGTCTCTCATGTACTCATCTTTGGCATTGTTCGGTAGGCCCAGAGTACTTCTGGTAATATCTCCGACCACATCCCTTTGGCGTCTTCGAGTTTTTTCTTCATGATGTTCGGTATTGACTTGCTGGAGGACTCCACTTGTCTGTTAGCCGCGAGGTGATATGGTGTTGAAAGTGTTCTTTTGATATGCCATTTTTCAAAAACTTCAGCGACCTTTTTTCCTGCAAATTGTGGTCCGTTGTCGCAGCTAATCTCTTTGGGGAGACCGAACCGGCATATGCTATTTTTCCATATGAAGGCGATCACTTCATGTTTGCGTATTTGGGCGAATGCTCCTGCTTCTACCCACTTAGAGAAATAGTCAATTAAAACCAAAAGAAATCATACGTTATCTCGCCCTGCCGGGAGGCGGCCCACGATATCCATTCCCCATGTGATGAACGACCAAGGGGAGGTGACTGAGTGGAGGTGTTCGCCTGCTTGGTGAATCATTGGGGCATACTTTTGACATTGCTCGCACTTTTTCACAAAATTCGCAGCCTCTTTTTTCATGGCGGGTCAGTAATATCCTGCCCGTATGAGGCATCTGACCAAAGCTCGATTGCCGGAATGAGCTACGCAATGGACTTCGTGGACTTCTTCAAGGACGTGCCGTGTCTAATTCGGGCCTAAGCATTTCGCCAGAGGGCCACCATACGTCCTCTTGTACAAGTCCTTATGAATGATGTTGTATCTGGCTGCTTGCATTCGCAGTTTCTTGGCCTTTTTTCATCATCTGGGAGTACGCCATCCTGTAAATATGTAACAATACGGTTGCGCCAGTCCCAAGTCAGGTTTATGGTTCTTACCTCGGTTTGATCTATCGATGTGTTGAGGAGATGGACCACATTTCTTTCTCCGGTTGTAATGTTTTTAGTGGATGCTACTAATTTGGCGAGGCCGTCCGCCTCGGTATTCTATGCTCGGGTGATCTGGTCGAGTTGACATTCGTTGAACTCGGGGAGCAGCTTAAAAATCTCGGTCTGGTATTTCTATAACCTTTGTTGTTTGATCTGGAAAGTCCTTGTGACTTGGTTGACAACGAGTTGGGAATCGCAGCGTAGCCTTAACCGTTTTGCCCCGTATTTGAGTTCCAGCTTTAACCTTGCAATTACGGCCTCATACTCGGCCTTATTGTTAGTCATGCCCGGGCATCAGTTGGAACTTCGAGTACGAATCCCAATCCAAACCTTGATGCGTTAGATGCGCCATCGGTGTACAGGACCCAGAGGTCCTGTATTTGGGGAAAAGCGTAGGGCTGCTTCTTTTTCGACTTCGGGCATTATTTTTGCGATGAAGTCGGCGACGAAGTCATCAAGAACTTGTGACTTTATCGCTGTTCGCGGTTGATATGTGATATCATGCTCGCTTAGTTCTATGGCCCATTTGGCCAACCTGCCCAATAGCTCGGGTTTATACAAAATACTTCTTAGGGGAAAAGTCGTGACTATCGAGATAGGGTGGCACTGGAAATATGGTCTAAGCTTTCGTGAAGCTACGACCAAGGCCAAGGTCAGTTTTTCTAGGTGAGGGTATCTCGTCTCGGCATCGACTGGTGTTTTGCTAATGTAATAGATGGGAGACTGTGTACCTTTATTTTCTCGGACCAGGACCTCTCTCACAACTACTTCGGATACAGCAAGGTAGACAAGGAGGCACTCCACCGGTTCTGGTTTTGAAAGCAATGGTGGTGATGAACAGTAAGCCTTCAACTCCTTCAGGGCTTGGGCGTACTTAGAGGTCCATTGGAGGTCGTTATCCTTTTTTAGTACGCCGATACTTAAAGGGCGGCGATACGCCCAGTCAACATCTGAACCTATGTTTTGGTGGTCAAGTGCTTTGTCATCTCTTCGATGGCTCTAATTTGGTCAGAGTTGACCTCAATACATCCCTATGACACTAGGAAGCCCAAGAAATTTCCTGAGGCCACACCGAATGCATGTTTTTCGGGGTTCAGTTTCATTCCGTATTGCCTGAGTATGTCGAAGGTTTCTCTTAAGTGGTCGATGTGATCTTTTTTCCTTTTAGACTTGACCAGCATGTCGTATATGTATACTTCTATCTTTTTACCGAGTTTGTCTTTGAACATCCTCGTCACTAACCTTTGGTAAGTTGCCCCTGCGTTTTTCAGCCCGAAGGGCATGACCCTGTAGCAGTACGTCCCTTGATGAGTAATGAAAATGGTTTTCTCCTGATCCTCTTCTTCCATGAGGATTTGATTAAATCCCAAGTAGGCGTATAAGAAGCTCAGTAGTTCATGCCCGGCCGTTGCGTTGATGAATTGGTCAATGTGAGGTAACGGGAACGAATCCTTGGGGCATGCTTTGTTCAAATATGTGAAATCTACGCACATCCTCTATTTCCCGTTCTTCTTTTTCACCATGAATACATTGGCCACCCATTGAGGGTATTTCGGCTCCCTGATGGAGCCGTTTTCCAATAATGTTTTGACCTCTTCGCATACCGCATCATTTACTACGTAGTTGAACTTACACCTAACATGCCTCACCGGGGGTGGAATGGGTCGATGTTCAGCATGTGCGTGGCAATTTTCTTCGGGATACCTGGCATATCTGCATGGCTAAAAGCAAATAAGTCTGTGTTAATAGTTAAGAATTGACAAAATTTACCTGGTTCTTGAAGCTTGTAGTCGATGTAAGCTTTCTTGATGTGGCCGTTGTCGTCTAATTGAACGGGGTTGAGGTCTTCTATGGTCGATCCTACGGCTTCAATCGTATCGGGGTCTTTGATGACGTCCTCATTCGACCTCGACCCTGTTGATTGTTATGCCTCTTTTTCTTTGTCCTTCATTTGTTGATTGACCACATAGTCTAGAGCGATAAGGTAGCATTCCTGGGATGTGTGTTGTTCCCCTCGTATACTGAATATTCCCTATGAAGTTGGGAATTTGATGACTTGGTAAGAGCTGGAGGGGATGACTCTCATGGTGTGTATCCATGGTCGCCCTATTATGGCATTGAATGATGTGTCTTGGTTCATGATATGGAATGTGGTTTCCAGAATGACGCCACCGGCTAGGACGGGGAGTGTGATCTCGCTGGATGATCGCTCAACTGCATTGTTAAAACCTGTTAGCGTGATGCAGCGCGATACAATTTTATCCTCGAGTTTCATTTATACAAGTTCTCGAGGGTGGATAATGAATGCGTTGCTTCCATCATCCACCATAATGCGTCTCATATCGGTATTTAAAATTCATAAAGTGATAACAAGGGCATCATAGTGAGAGAAATCCAAACCGTTTCTTCGAGTTCATCATATCGTTCATGGGTGATTGACTGTTTGAGCTTGTGGGTTGTGCTGAATGTCACACTATTGATAGAAGCATCGTCGCCGCCACCAATAATCATGTGGATGGTGCGGGTTGACGAGGGTGGTTTCGGCGGTCCTTGATGTTGTTCACGTCCTTTGGCAAAATTGGTCCTTCCTCGGTCGCTCAGCAACTCTTTGAGGTGTCCTCGCTCTTGGTGGGACGCACAAAGGACATCTGATTTTTTGGTATTCGGGTCTGACCTCATATATTGTGGCCACTTCACCTTAGTTCCGAGCTTCTCCAAGGCGTTGGCTATTTCTGTAGGTGATACACAAAACTTATGAGCGGATAATAGGGGGCATACCTCTTTCGTTCCGGTGATTCCCTACTCTTGATTAGGGTGGGGCCTCTTCGTGGCGGGAGGAGGATGCAATGGCGGTTCTGACATATGGTAGATGCCGCTCCATGTTGGATCGTGGAGATGTGAGGTCCCTCATGATATCATTTCTTCGATCTTTTCTAAGCTCGTCTTGTACTAAGGTCAGTCGATGAGTCGGCTCATTGAGGTCGTCCTCGACTTCTCGGACTTCGGCATAATACGCGTTATGTATTTCATCCCAAGTCGTTGGGGGTACTTCATAAGCCGACTTAATAACTTTTTCGTTTCCCTTGAACCATTTCTGCTCAGCCCGTTCTAGAAAGTTGCGATAGCCATCCCTTTCGATACATTCGGTAAGGTCATTCTTACTCGGTTGAATCAGTCGAGAAAGTCCCTCAATCCCTCTCCCGGCAACTGTTTGATAGCGAATATGTCGTTTACTCTCGCCTCTGCCTTCTTGGCCCCAGCATAGGCCGTTACAAACTTGTCGGCCATTTCTTCGAATGTTTCAATAGAACGCGCGGGCAGCTATGAATACCATGTTAATTCTCCTCCAGTGAGGGTCTCGTCGAATTTTTTCAACAAAATAGAGGATACTTGTTCCTTGGCGAGGTCATTGCCTTTCACGGCAGTGACGTAATGGGTCACATGGTCTTTGAGGTCGGTCGTGTCGTCGTATAATTTCAGGTAGGGTGGCATTTTAAAGGTCTTTGGTATGGCATATGGGGCGGCATTGTTATTGTACGGCTGCTCTACGAACCGACCGGCATCTCTCTTCGGCAAGAGCTTAGGAGCGCCCGATATTTTATCGACCCTTTCTTGGTGTTCTCTCATTTGGTCCCGAAGTACCTTGTTCTCATTTTCCATTTCCTCCATCCTTTTCAGAATGGCCGTAAGAGTGTCGTCGCCTACATTGTTAACAACATTATGAGTAATACCTATCGTTGCAAGAAGAGGAGGAAGTTGATCATGTTGCTTGTCTGCTGGTGGTATAATGCAAGTCCTAACAATTTTTGTAGCCGCATCCCGAACGGAATTATGGAGGACGTTGGTTAGCGTGTCAGTTAGCCAAGCCTCAAGGAGTTTTTTTACTACTGGTGGCGTCTCCTTTATCACGGATGTGGAGGCTCCCTTACCAAGTGATTTCGTGATGCTACAATGAGGAGGGGTGACTGCCTCACCTGGGAGAGGCATTGGGCGTTGCGTCGTCGTCCACTACTTCAGAGCTCTCATTCATGATGCTCATTAGGTTGGTTGGGAGGTTGCTCATTATTCTCACTCTTTCTTCTCTGTTACCTGTCATATTAGATCTGTGTATACAAAGAAAGGGAATCTTGTTCTTGGTCTCTTTGTTTTTTACGTTAGCAATCCGTGTTAGTTGTAGATCTAAAGGAAACTAAAAATTTAACTAGGAAATCCTCACAGACGGCGCCAAATTGTTTGACCAAAAAGTATAACTTTTGGTTAAACCTTTATATTTATGTAATGTTGTGTTGAACCTAGTTAATAATAATATTCCTAAACGTAGATCTTGAAAATACGGATAATGTGGGGATGATCTAGTGGAGGATCAATAATATCGTGCATTAAATATTCCAAAAGTACAAGCAATAATGAAGGAATAACTAGCAATAAGTAACAATAAATGGCATTTAAGTAAATAGAAAGAATGATTCACCCAATAATAAATGAGTTAGATGATTGTTCCTCCTGACAATGATGCGTGACAGATAAATGCTAGAATGTTTGAACTATTCTCGTATCTGATGGAAAAGTATGGAATAATATGAACAAGAATCTTGATGAAAAGGTAATGTTTGTATCTTTGTTAGAGAGAGAGATTATTCTTCTAAAAAGTGTTCTTATCAAGTGAATATCACATATCTTTATTCATTGTCTTTTTTCTTATTTATATGGGACATACCCCCAATAAACCCTAATAACACAAGTACAAAGAATATCCAAAGGAATATTCTCTTTAATATCCTATCCTAGTAAATTAGTCGTTATAGTTCTTTCCGTCGTGCTCGACATCGACCTGCGTCTGCATCTCGACCACAGGCTTCACCATCTCCTGGTCGACCTCGGCTGACTCTTTTCTCGAAGTTACTTCCCACCAAATATTGAGACAGATTTCGACCCATACAAATGTGATGCTTGACCTGTAATGGAAAAAAAGATAGTCAAACATATAAATATCTAGCCAACGAAACAAACTTTCATATATATATATATATATATATATATATAAGATGTGTATAAGAGAC
>AWOL01S0011247.1:6086-17124 GCA_000715115.1 Nicotiana otophora | reverse complement strand
GCCATAAAACAAGAATTCTGCCCGATTCCCATATTTTCGTGTGCTATAGCCCACGCCTCCGCCGTGGGCCCGGGCCCCCGAACCCGGATCGCCTAAATATTTTCCGGGACATCAAATGCTACCTAAGGAACCACATTCACAACCCCGACATGACCGTTCCTCGTTTGTTGGAGTTTTACGGCCATAAAACTAGAATTTCTCCCGCTTCCCATACGCCTCCGTCGTGGGCCCAGACGCACGGACTCGGATCGTCTAGAATTTTTCCGGGACATCAAATACAACCTAAGGAACCAAAGTCACTATCATCCATGACCATTCCTCATGTTTTGGCGCTTTACAGCCTTAAAACTAGAATTCCTCTCGATTCCCATATTTTCGTGTGCTATACCCACGCCTTCTGCCGTGGGCCCGGGCCCCCGGACGCGGATCGCCTATAATATTTCTAGGAAATCGCATACAATATAAGGAACCACAGTCACCTCCCCTCCACGACCGTTCCTCGTTTTATGGCGTTTTACGGCCATAAAACCTTAATTCCGCCCGATTCTCATATTTTCGTGTGCTATAGCCCACGCCTTTCGCCATGGGCCTGGGACCCCGGACCCGGATCGCCTAAAAACGTTTCGGGACATCCAATACATACTAAGGAACTACATTAACTTCCCATCCATGACTGTTCCTTGTTTGTACACGTTTTAAGGACATAAAAAAAGAATTTCGCTCGTTTCGCATATTTTCGTGTGCTATAGCCCACGCCTTCCATCGTGGGTCCAAGCCCCCGGACTCGGATCACCTAAAAACTTTTCAGGACATCAAATACAACCTAAGGAACCACGGTCACTGCCCAGCCATGATCGTTCCTCATGTTTTGGCGTTTTACGACCATAAAACTAGAATTTCGCATGATTCCCATATTTTCGTGTGCTATAGCCTATGCCTTCGCCGTGGACCCGGGCCCCCAGACCCGGATCACCTAAAATCTATTAGGGACATCAAATACAACCTAACGAACCAATGTCACCGCCCCTCCATGACCTTTTCTCATTTTTTGGCTTTTTACCGCCATAAAACTAGACTTAACTTTGATTCTCATATTTTCGTGTGCTATAGCCTATGCCTTCTCCATGTACCCGGGCCCCAGGACTCATTGCCTAAAAATATTCTGGGACATCAAATACAACCTAAGGAATCACATTCACCACCCGACATGAGCGTTCCTCATTTTGTGGAGTTTTATGGCCATAAAACTAGAATTCCGCCCGCTTTCCATATTTTCGTGTGTTATAGCACACGCCTTCCGCCTTGGGCCCGGGTCTTCCGGACCCGGATCACCTAAAATTTTTCTAGGACATCGAATATAATTCAAGGAACCACAGTCACCGCCCCTCCATGACCGCTCCTCATTGTTTGGCATTTTACGGCCATAAAACAAGACTTCCGCTCGATTCTCATATTTTCGTGTGCTATATAGCCCACCCCTTCCGTCGTGGGACCGGGCCCCCGGACCCGGATTGCCTAAAAAATTTTTGGGACATCAAATATAACCTAAGGAACCACAGTCACCGCCCATCCATGATTGTTCCTTGTTTTTGGCATTATACGGCCATAAAACTATAATTCCGCATGATTCCCATATTTTCGTGTGCTATTGTCCACGCCTCTGTCATGGGCCCGTGCCCCCAGACCCGGATCGCCTAACATTTATCCGGGATATCAAATACAACCTAAGGACCCAAAGTCACCGCCCCACCATGATCGTTCCTCATTTGTTGGCGTTTTTTCGGGAAATCAAATTCAACCTAAGGAACCACAGTCACTGCCCCGCCATGACTATTCATCATTTTGTGATGTTTTACGACCATAAAACTTGAATTCCGCTCGATTCCTATATTTTTGTATGCTATAGCCCACGCCTATGACGTGGACCTGGGCCCCCGGACCCGGATCGCCTAAAAATTTTTCAGGATATCAAATACAACCTAAGGAACAAAATTCACTGCCCCGCCATGACCGTTCCTCATTCTTTGGCATTTTACGGCCATAAAACTAGAATTCCGCCCGATTCCAACATTTTCGTGTGTTATACCATGCCTCCGCCGTGGGCCCGGGCCCCCGGACCCGGATCGCCTAAAATTTTTTCGAGACATCCAATAAAACCTAAGGAACCAAATTCACCGCCCCGCCATGACCGCTCCTCATTTTGTGTCGTTTTATGGTCATAAAACTAGAATTCCACCCGATTCTCATACTTTCGTGTGCTATAGCCCATGCCTCCGCTGTGGTCTCGGGCCCTCGGATCACCTAAACATTTTTCGGAATATCAAATACAACCTAAGGAACCAAAGTCACCGCCCCACCATGACCGTTCCTCATTTTGTGGCGTTTTACGGCCATAAAACTAGAAATCCACCCGATTCCTATACTTTCGTATGTTATGCCGCCGTGGTCCCGGGACCCCGGACCTGGATCGCCTAAAAAATTTTGGGACATCAAATACAACCTAAGGAACCACAGTCACCGCCCAGCCATGACTGTTCCTAGTTTTTTGGCGTTTTAAGGCCATAAAACAAGAATTCCGCTTGATTCCCATTTTTTCATGTGCTATAGCCCATGCCTCTGTCATGGGCCCAGGCCCCCGGACCCGGATCGCCTATACTTTATTCGGGACATCCAATACAACCTAAGGAACCAAAGACACCGCCCCACCATGACCGTTCTTCATTTGTTGGCATTTTACGGCCATAAAACTAGAATTCCGCCTGATTCCCATATTTTCGTGTGCTATAGCACAAGCTTCCGCCGTGGGCCCGGGCCCCCAGACCCGGATTGCCTAATAATTGTTTGGGACATCAAATACTACCTAAGTAACCACATCCAATGCCCCTCCATGACCGCTCCTCATTTTTTTGGCATTTTACGGCCATAAGACTAGAATTCCTCCTGATTCCCATATTGTCGTGTGTTATATCCCACGCCTCCGCCATGGGCCTAGGCCCCCGGACCTGGACCGTCTAAAATTTATCCGAAACATCAAATAAAACCTAAGGAACCAAAGTCACCGCCCCACCATGACTGTTCAAAATTTTGTTGCGTTTTACGGCCATAAAACCAGAATTCCTCCCGATTCCCCAATTTTCGTGTGCTATTGCACATGCCTCCTCCGTGGGCCCGGGCCCACAGACCCGGATCGCCTAAAATTTTTCTGGAACATCAAATACAACCTAAGGAACCAAATTCACTGGCCCTCCATAATCGTTCCTCATGTTTTGACGTTTTACGGCCATAACAATATAATTCCGCCTGATTCCCATATTTTTATGTGTTATACCACGCCTCCGCCGTGGGCCCAGGCCCCCGGACCCGGATCGCCTAAACAATTTCTGGAATAGCAAATACAACCTAAGGAACAAAAGTCACCGCTCCTTCATGACCGTTCCCCATTTTGTGGCCTTTTACGGCCATAAAACTAGAATTCCACCCGATTCCCATATTTTCGTGTGCTATATAGCCCACGCCTTCCGCCGTGGGCCCGGGCCCGAGCCCGGATCGCCTATAATTTTTCCTGCACATCAAATACAACCTAAGGAACGAAATGCACCACCCTGCCCTGACCGTTCCTCATTTTGTGGCATTTTACGGCCATACAACTAGAAATCCACCCGATTCCTATACTTTTGTGTGCTATAGCCCACGCCTCCGCCGTGAGCCCGGGCCCCCGGACCCGTATCGCCTAAAATTATTCAGGGACATCCAATACAACCTAAGCAACCACATTCACTGCCCAGCCATGACTGTTCCTAGTGTTTTGGCGTTTTAAGGCCATAAAACAAGAATTTCGCTTGATTCCCATTTTTTCGTGTGCTATAGCCCACGCCTTCCACCTTGGGTCCGGGTCCCCCGAACCCAGATCGCCTAAAAAAATTTCGAAACATCAAATACAACCTAAGGAACCACAGTCACCGCCCATCCATGACCGTTCCTCATTGTTTGGCATTTTACGGCCATAAAACAAGACTTCCGCCCGATTCCCATATTTTCGTGTGCTATAACCCACCCCTTCCGTCGTGGGCCCGGGCCGCCGGACCCGAATCGCCTAAAAATTTTGGTACATCAAATACAACCTAAGGAACCACAGCCACCGCCCATCCATGACTGTTCCTCATTTTTGGCATTCTACGGCCATAAAACTATAATTCCGCTTGATTCCCATATTTTCGTGTGCTATAGCCCACGCCTCTGTCATGGGCCCGGGCCCCCGGACCCGGATCGCCTAATATTTATCCGAGATATAATATACAACCTAAGGAACCAAAGTCACTGCCCCACCATGACCGTTCCTCATTTGTTGGTGTTTTACGGCCATAAAATAAGAATTCTGCCTGATTCCCATATTTTCATGTGCTGTAGCACACGCCTCCACCCTGTGCCCGGGCCCCCAGACCCGGATCTCCTAAAAACTTTCTGGGACATCAAATATTACCTACGGAAGCAAAGTCACCGCCCTGCAATGGCAGTTACTCATTTTTCGATGTTTTACGACCATAAATCTAGAATTCCACCTGATTCCCATATTTTCGTGTGCTATAGCCCACGCCTTCCGCCGTGGACCCGGGCCCTAGCCCCCTATCGACTAAAAAGTTTTTGGGACCAAATACAACCTAAGGAACAAAATTCACTGCCCCGCCATAACCGTTCCTCATTGTTTGGCGTTTTACGGCCATAAAACTAGAATTCCGCCCGATTCCCACATTTTCGTGTGTTATACCATGCCTCCGCCGTGGGCCCGGGCCCCCGGACCCGGATCGCCTAAAAAAATTTTGAGACATCAAATGAAACCTAAGGAACCAAAGTCATCGCCCCGCCATGACCGCTCCTCATTTCGTGGCGTTTTACGGTCATAAAACTAGAATTCCACCTGATTTCCATACTTTTGTGTGCTATATAGCCCACGCCTCTGCTGTGGTCTCTGGCCCCCGGATCGCCTAAACATTTTTAGGAATATCAAATACAACCAAAGGAACCAAAGTCACCACCCCACCATGACCGTTCCTCATTTTATGGCGTTTTACGGCCAAACAATTAGAAATCTCCCCGATTCCTATACTTTCATGTGTTATAGCCCACACCTCCGCCGTGGGCCCGGGCCCCCGAACCCGGATCGCCTAATATTTTTCAGGGACATCCAATACTACCTAGGCAACCAGATTTACTGCCCAGCCATGACTGTTCCTAGTTTTCTGGCGTTTTAAGGCCATAAAACAAGAATTCCGCTTGATTCCCATTTTTCGTGTGCTATAGCCTACGCCTTCCACCTTGGGTCCGGGTCCCCCGGACCCGGATCGCCTAAAAAATTTTAGAAATATCAAATACAACCTAATAAACAACAGTCACCGCCCATCCATGACCGTTACTCGTTTTTTGGCGTTTTACGGCCATAAAACTAGAATTTTGCCCGATTCCCATATTGTTGTGTGCTATAGCCCACGCCTCCGTCGTGGGACCGGGCCCCCGGACCCGGATCGCCTAATATTTATCCGGGACATCAAATAGAACCTAAGGAACCAAATCCACCGCCCCACCATGACCGTTCTTCATTTGTTGGCGTTTCACGGCCATAAAACTAGAATTTCGCCTGATTCCCATATTTTCGTGTGCTATAGCACACGCCTCTGCCGTGGGCCCGGGCCCCAAGACCCGGATTGCCTAAAACTTTTTTGGGACATCCAATACTACCTAAGTAATAACATTCAACGCCCCTCCATGACCGCTCCTCATTTTTTGGCGTTTTACGGCTATAAATTTAGAATTCCGCTTGATTCCCATATTGTCGTGTGTTATATCCCACGCCTCCGTCGTGGGCCTAGGACCCCGCACCTGGACTGCCTAAAATTTATCCTGGACATCAAATACTATCTAAGGAACCAAAATCACCGCCCCACCAAGTCTGTTCCACATTGTTTGGCATTGTACGGCCATAAAACCAGAATTCCTCCCGATTCCCAAATTTTCGTGTGCTATAGCACATGCCTCCGCCGTGGGCCAGGCCCACAGACCCGGATTGCCTAAAATATTTTCGGGACATCAATACAACCTAAGAAACCAAAGTCACTAGCCCTCAATGACCGTTCCTCATGTTTTGGCGTTTTACGGTCATAAAACTAGAATTCTGCCCGATTCCCATTTTTTCGTGTGTTATACCACGCCTCCGTCGTGGGCCCGGGTCCTCGGACCCGGATCGCCTAAAAAATTTTCGGAACATCAAATACAACCTAAGGAACCAAAATCACCGCCCCTTCATGAGCGTTCCACATTTTGTGGCGTTTTACGGCCATAAAACTAGAATTCCGCCCGATTCCCATATTTTTGTGTGCTATAGCCCATGCCTTCCGACGTGGGCCCGGGCCCCCGGACCCGGATAGCATAAAATATTTCCGGTACATCAGATACAACCTAAAGAACCATAGTCACCGCACCTCAATGACCATTCTTTATTTTTTGGTGAATTACGGCCATAAAACAAGAATTTCGCCCGGTTCTCATATTTTCGTGTGTTATAGCTCACGCCTCCGCCGTGAGCCTGGGCCCCCGAACCCGGATAGACTAAATATTTTTCGGGACATCAACTACAGCCTAAGGAACCACAGTCACTGCCACGCCATGATCGTTCCTCATATTTTGGCATTTTACGACCATAAAACTAGAATTCTACCCCATTCCCATATTTTCGTGTGATATAGCCCACGCATTCCGCCGTGGGCCCAGGCTCCTAGACCCGAATCGCCTAAAATTTATCCGGAACATCTAATACAACCTAAGGAGCCAAAGTCACTGCCCCATAGTCTTGGAGTGGCAGTGACTGCGGTTCCTTAGGTTGTATTTGATGACACGGAAAGTTTTTACGCTATCCGGGACTGTGGCCCGGGTCCACGGCGAATGGCATGGGCAATAGCACACAAAAATAGGGGAATCGTGCGGATTTCTAATTTTATGGCCGTAAAATGCCAAACTTGATGAACGGTCATGGAGAGGCAGTGAATGTGGTTCCTCAAGTTGTATTTGATGTCCCGGATAAATTTTAAATGATCCGGGTCTGGGGGCCCGGGCCCACGGCGGAGGCGTGGGCTATGCACACGAAAATATGGGTATCGAACGGAATTCTAGTTTTATGGCCACAAAATGCATAAAAATGAAGAACGGTCATGGCGGGGTGGTGACTTTGGTTCCTTAGGTTGTACTAGATGTCCCTGATAAATTTTAGGCGATCCGGGTTCGGGGCCCGAGCCCACGGTGGAAGGCGTGGGCTATAGCACACGAAAATATGGGAATCGGGCGAAATTCTTGTTTTATGGCCGCAAAATGCCAAAATATGAGGAACGGTCATGGTGGGGCGGTGATTGTGGTTCCTTAGGTTATATTTGATGTCCAGGATAAATTTTAGGCGATCCGAGGGCCCAGGCACACGGCGGAAGGTGTGTAGCACACAAAAATATGAGAATCGGGCGGAATTCTAGTTTTATGGCCGTAAAATGCCAAAATATGATGAACGGTCATGGTGGGACGGTGAATATGGTTCCTCAGGTTGTATTTGATGTCCCAGATACATATTATGCGATCCGGGTCCGGAGGTCCGGGCCCACGGCGGACGCGTGGGATATAAGCACAGGAAAATATGGGAATCGGGTGGAATTCTAGTTTTATGGCCACAAAACGCAAAAACAACGAAGAATGGTCATGGCAGGGTGGTTAATTTCGTTCCTTAGGTTGTATTAGATGTCTCGGATATATTTTAGGCGACCCGGGTCCGGGGGCCCGGCCCCACGGTGGAAGGCGTGGGCTATAGCACACGAAAATATGGGAATCGGACTAAATTCTTGTTTTATGGCTGCAAAATGCCAAAAAACGAGGAATGGTGATGGTGGGGCAGTGACTATGGTTCCTTAGGTTGTATTTGATTACCCGGATAAATTTTAGGCAATCCGAGTTCGGGGGCCCGGGCACACGGCGGAAGGTGTGGGCTATAGTACACAAAAATATAGGAATCGGGCGGAATTCTAGTTTTATGGCCGTAAAACGCCAAAACATGATCAACATTCATGGCGGGGTTGTGAATATGGTTCCTCATGTTGTATTGGATGTCCCAGATAATTTTTAGGTTATCCGGGTCCGGGGGCTCGAGCCCACGGCAGAGGCGTGGGCTATAGCACACGAAAATATGGGAATCGGGCGGAATTCTAGTTTTATGGCAACAAAACGCAAAAAAATGAAGAACGGTCATGGTGGGGTGGTAACATTGGTTCCTTAGGTTGTATTGGATGCCCCAGATAAATTTTAGGCGATCTAGGTCCGGTGGCCCGGGCCCACGGCGGAATGCATGGGCTATAGCACACAAACATATGGGAATCAGGCGGAATTCTAGTTTTATGGCCGTAAAACACCAAAGAATGATGAACGGTCATGGCAGGGCAGTGAATGTGGTTCCTCAGGATGTATTTGATGTTCCGGATAAATTGTAGACGATCCGGGTCCGGGGGCTTGGGCCCACAACGGAGGTGTGGGCTATAGCACACGAAAATATGGGAATCGGGCGGAATTCTAGTTTTATAGCCACAAAATGCCAAACAACAAAGAACGGTCATGGCGTGGTGGTGAATGTGGATCCTTACATGGTATTTGATGTCTCGGAAAAATTTTAGGCGATCCGGGTTCAGGGTCCAAGGCCCAAGGCGGAGGCATGGGATATAGCACACGAAAATATGGGAATGAGGCGGAATTCTAGTTTTCTGGAATAAAACGCCAAACAAATGAGGAATGGTCATGGAAGGACAGTGTCTGTGGTTGCTTAGGTTGTATTAGATGTCCCGGATAAATATTAGGTGATCCGGGTCCAGGGGCCCGGGTCCACGGTGGATGTTGTGTGATATAGCACACACAAATATGGAAATCGGGAAGAATTCTAGTTTTATTGTTGTAAAATGCCAAAACACGAGAAACGGTCATTGCGGGGTAGTGACTTTGGTTCCTCAGGTTATATTTGATGTCTCAGAAAACTTTTAGGCTATCCGGGTTCAAGGTCTAAGGCCCACGACGGAGGCATGGGCTATAGCACTCGAAAATATGGGAAGACGGAATTCTAGTTTTATGGCCACAAAATGCCAAAACACGAAGAACGATCATGGCGGTGTGGTGACTTTGGTTTCGTAGGTTGTATTGGATATCCCGAATAAATTTTAGGAGATTCGAGACCCGGGGCCCGGGCCCACGACGGAAGGAGAGGGCTATAGCCATAAATATTTTCTATGTTACTCCTCGTTTAAGATTAATTCTAATGTCTTCTTAAAAGAGGGTTTTCCAAAAGTAAGAAACCTATTTTCTTTGGTGCAAAAGGCGACTTTCCTATTCCTTTAGAAAGCATAAATAGCTAAATGAAAGATTAAGGAAGCTTTATCAATAAAAATCAAGGCAATATTCTTGTAACTTGATAGGTTAGAGCGCAAACACTGATTTGGGAAAAAGAAAGGAGTAAATAGTGGGTGTAGTGAAAATCAATCATGAGAATATTGTAGAAAATAAATTGCGTCGAAAAAATAAAATCAAGACCTTGCAATAATCGTAGTATTTTATTTCAAATAATATGAGTGTATAATCTCTATAAATCCTCCGATTCTTGTTATTAATAGTAAATAAATTCAAGGGCCTTTGAGCTTGATCTTGAATCTATACTTATTTTCACGAACGATGATCTTGAAGTCAACTAGCACGAACTTTGATTTGAACTCGTACTCCTTGAATCTTGACTTGTTCTTCGTTTTTGAGCTTGAACTTGATTTCTTGAACTTGAACTTGATTGCTTGAAGCTTGAAACTTGTAGAGAAATTTGCGGCATTTGATCCATGAGCTCTATCTTGCTTCTTGTTATAACTTCTGGTATTTTTTCTGGGATGNCTTGTTATAACTTCTCGTATCTTTTCTGGGATATGAAGACCCCTATTTATAGTTGTGGGAGGCAAGGGTTATGATAAGAACAAACTCTTTCCGACTAATCAAATTGAGGCGTTACAAGGCCGTGTTTGATTGGCCAAAACATGTTACTTGCACACATGGCGCGGTTTCATTGACCTTTTAATGTGACTTGGCATGCCTTATCATTTTGACACGTATCATGATCATATTTGCTCTTCCGTTTGACTTGGCGTGCCACATCATTTGACATGTGACACCAAATTGGGTCTCTAGGAAGATGATATCTTGGGTCTAACGATTTGGGCTCATTACTTGTAGCCTAATTAAATGGGCTAGCCCAGTCAATATTATTGGACTTAAGTAATTGATCCAATTAAATTAGCCATAATATTTATTTGGACTAATATATTTAAAATATAGTCCAAATTATTTTATTAAATTTAAATCCAATAAGTTTTGCATGCCTACAAATGCTCCCTACTTCAAGACTTATCATGAGTGTGATTAATTAAGACTCAAAGATTAGGCTTGAAGTACACATAATAGACATGTTTATCCACTTAAAATTTTTCCCGAATTGAATCTTTACTTTCCTCGAGTTAAGAAAAGAATTTCCATGTCACTAATGGCATGTATAAATATGCATAATGACCAAACCATCAGTCATCTCGTAAGACAAAGTATTCATGATACTTTTTTCCACTTTAAGTTCCATTCTTTGCATTCTGTGCATTCTTTGCATTAACGTAAACTTTTTTCCATTCTTTGCATTAAAGAAAAGTTTCATCTGACATAACAATTCTTTACGTGGCCAACCATGGTCGGAGAACTCCTATTCATATAGGAATGTCGTCGTCCGCACATTACCAAGCATATAAGAAGTGTTTGATAGTCTCTGAATCCCACTTGAACTTGAAGTAGCCATTGACTAAATCCCTTTAGGAGACAAATTGTCGCTACCGCCTTAGCACTGGTCCCATATCGGCAAAACGATCTTCAACGCCACTTTTCAGCACCTTCTTCAAATAGAGACGGGCAAGTTCTTATTCAAGAATGATCCATGTATTAAGAAGGTGAT